>JASPKZ010002329.1:1470000-1681252 GCA_030220185.1 Diploptera punctata
CAACATGTCATCCACGGTGGACTAGTGGTTATGTTTCTTGCATTTGGCCCCACCCTCAGGGGTCCTCACCTAGGGGATATATGGATGGCGACCACAAGGTGCCCAAGCTGAGCAAAACATTTCTTCCACTTACTTGTGTTTTGCACTCTTTTAACTTTACTTCTAACCTCTCTTGGTTAACTCTTGTTTTTCGACCCTGATGCTATTAGGGCATCCAAGGGCTAGGGAGTCATTCCTTTCTTCCATTTCTTCTTTCCTTTATTTTCTTTTCTTCTTCAGAAAAGCCTGACCAGAGGCTATAAGATGGCAGCCCCATCACTGGTCTTGCCTTCCTTTGGCCAGCAACCAATCGAAGGGACTATTATTATGTTTTCAAGTCTTATACGAGAATTTCCCAGAAATTTTCTATAGGATCGTAACAGGCCTTGGCCTAATACTTGGAAGGAAGAAGAATCATTTGGTCCCAAGGATCTTGGGTTCTAACCCGGTCGGGGTCGATGGATTTTTTAGCATGGAAAAATTCAAAGAGCAATGTTTTCCAATATTTCCTGTATAATCTACTTCCCTCAAATCATGGTTAATGTTATTCTCTCAGCTCATTCTTGGCCTACCTGCTGGGCGCTAGTTTATTACAACTCATTACACTGAGCAACAAAAAATAAACTTTTTTTTTTGTCTCAGAAAGAAAAATATGTGATTCTGATAGTATTTTTTCTCCTGAATTCAAATATGATATTAGGGTTTCTCCATCATGCAAGGTTTCCGAGAGACAGGAATTTATAATTTCAAACACTTAAATATTTTCTACATTCGTAGCTACACAATATTCGAACATTCGGACTCGCCTAGAAAGTAAGAAATGACGATTTTCTGCTATATTTCGCTTGTGGAGCATCCCTCTTGATGGTCCAACAATAATCGGCCAGCATATTAGGATTCCATAGCTGAAATCTCCTGAGTTAGCTCATTTGGTTTTATTTTACAATGGACAAATGGACGAAAAAACGTTTATTAAAAAAATAATTATTCCATTAATTGAAATTGAAATAAAAATAACTGCGGGTGATGGAGAAATTCCGAATACATATTTGAAAACACGATAAAAAACTGCATTAAGTACACCTATTGGTACTCATGAGACAAAAATCATGTTGACCAGTGTTACTTATTTTTGTTTTCAATTTCTTTTTCATACTTTAGACTTAACTGTTCTCATTATATCTAGGAAGCCAGATATAATGAGAACAGTTAAGTCTCGTAGACTGCGATGGGCAGGACATGTGGCACGAATGGGGAATGAAAGACTTGCATGGAAGATTTTTGTAGGAAAGCCAGAGGGAAAACCGTCCAGTTGGTAGACCAAGAATGAGGTGGGAGAATAACATTTACTATAATTTGAGGGAAATAGATTATACAGGGGATGATTGGAAAACATTGGCTCAGGATAGGGATATATGGAGAGCTTATGTCCTATGGGTTCAATAGTGCCAGTGAGTTAGTTACTTTAGATAGAGACTGTTTATCTTACTCGAGTATAGTTTATTTTTATTATTAGTTTTAATCATCATTAATATTACGTTATCGATCTTACACTTATAGATATTAGGCCCTACTTTATGGTCAAATTTTCATCTATATTCAATATTAGAGTTAATTGTGATTGCTGTCCTCTAATCTAATGTAACATGTTTGTCCTGGTGAGTGGAAGAGAAGCCCACACTGCATTAACTCCACTAACTAATTCACATGCACTATCGAACCCGTAGGTTCATGTCCGCGCGGACTTAAGCTCTCCATACATCCTTATCCTGAGCTAATGTTTTCCAATCGTTCCCTGTATAATCTACTTCCCTCAAATCGTAGTTAATGTCATTCTCTCACATTAACTGCACTAGGCTAAATAAATGATATATATTATATATATATATATATATATACATACATACATATACATACATATATATCCATCCATCCAGAGTAATTCTGCCCGAAGGCAGGTTCTTCACTGCAATCATAGCATTTTCATGCTATGCTTGCAGTTTTACTAGGGAATTGTAGGTGTGGTAGCTTCCCGGTGCTTTCCCCACCGGTGAAGGACGATGATGATGATGATAATGATGGCCATCTGATTTCGGGGACCGTTTGAGTCTTAAAGTTTTCCTGACATTTGTCTTACAGGTGAGGAAAAACCCCGATAAGAACCTCACCCAGAAAAACTGCCCCCGACCGGGGATCGATCCCAGCCCGCTGCGTGACAAGGCAGCACGCTACCTCGAGACCACAGCGGTGGATTATATATATATATATGTATTATAATTCATCTCCCTGAAATCATTGTTGTTCTTCCACTTTATTCTTGCCCTACCTCCTGGGCGCTTTTCCTTTTGTCATCCTACAGTTCCTCTTCCATTCCCTATTTGTACTACATCTCCTCCTCATTCCTAATCTATGAGACTTAACTGTTCTTATTACATCTTGTTTCTCATAAATCTTAGTTTATTGTTTTCACTATCCACCTTCCTATTCATCTCTCTAAATCCAAACATTTCCCTAAACATTACTGTGAAATATGTTCTCTTCTTTTAAAATATGACCATGTTTCGCATTCATATAACTGAAAAAAATCGCAGTTATGAATAATTCAATAGTCTGTAATACATTTCTTGAGACGATTAAGATGGTATTTAGAATATATTTATTTAGCCTGGTGGAGTTAAGACCATATGGCCTTCTCTTCCACTCACCAGGACAAACATATGTTACATATAAATACAAACATTACAATAATAGTACATACTAAACAAATCTGTCTAATTGAATAATAATGAAACTATTGTCTAATAATACAATGAAATGAAATGCAATTAAAATTAAACTAATGAGAAAATGCATACAGAAAGGAATAACAGCTCGAATCTACTATACATAAAAAGAAAATACGAAAAAATACAAAGAAAGTAATAAACTATAATGAATTAATCTATCGCTTATTGTACAAGACATTAGGTAAATATATTAACAAATCTTAAAACTATTTTTATTAAATAATAAAAAAAACAAATTATTAATTTTTTTAAAAGTAATATTAGTAAGTTGTTTCTGTTAATAATTTTATTTTCAATTTGTTTCTGAAAGATGGTGAAGTTTAGCAGTCTCTGACATAGGGTTGAAGGAAATTCCATGTTCTAGCAAGAGAAACTTTAAAAGATTTCGAATAATAGGTAGTATAATGAGGAGGGATATAAAGGGCAATGTGCTCAAGGGATCGGGTATCTAATTTATGTGTATCAGAGAGTCTAGTGAAGCGGTGTGATAAATAATAAGGCAATGATGTGTGTAATATTTTATATAGAAGGCATAGGGAATGGATGGTTCTACGATCTTGTAGACGAAGCCATGACAATTGTTCCAAGGATGGTGTAACGTGATCATATCTGCGTATACCACAAATAAAACGTATGCAAGACTTATGAACACGTTGAAGTCTTTGGGTAAGAACAGTATTTAGGTCAGTAAAAAGAGTATCACAATAATCAAAATGGGGCATTCCAAGTGATTCTACTAACCGCTGTGGTCTCGAGGTAGCGTGCTGCCTTGTCACGCAGCGGGCCCGGGTTCGATCCCCGGTCGTGACAGTTTTTCTGGGTGAGGTTTATATCGGGGTTTTTCCTCACCTGTAAGAAAAAGTCAGGAAAACTTTAAGGCCCAAACGGTCCCCGAAATCATATGGCCATCGCAACCATCATCATTCATATTCATCTTAGATCAAGTTTAGGATTAGGGACTCTCCTGGCGTACCACTATCATCATCATCATCATCACCACCCATCATATCATCGGGGCAACGTAACCCCGCCTTCCAGGCGCCCCTACCTCAGAAGTGGGTTCCAAGTACGCCATGCCAGGAGACAACACCAGGAATGTCGAAAGACAACTTGGGGCATTTGCAAAAAAAAAAAATCCTTAGAGCGAACGGTAAACAATTTCTTACACGAACATCTCAAGAGGATAACATCTGATAGAATCCCAGAGAAGATCTTGGAATGGAACATACATGGGAAAAGAAGAAAGGGAAGACCTAAAGAAGGTTGGAGGACGGTGTGGAGAAGAAGTATGAGTGAACTGGGATTTACAGATGAGGGTGTTCAGGACCGCTACAACTGGAGAAGGCGAATTTCTTGAGGATGATGGAAAACCATTCACTGTACTGTGATAAATTAAAAAAAAAATTGTCCAATGCCACCAGGTGTCTTTTATGACAATTCCGGCTTTTTCCCCTGGCATTGGCGGAATTATAATCCATTTCTTAGGTTGGGGCACCTGGAAGACGGAGTTACGTTACCCCAAATATATGATGGGAGATAAATGATAATGAAGCGCCAGGAGAGTCCTTCATCTAAACTTAAACTAAATTCCACACCACGGGCAACCACAGGAATATATATATATATATATATATATATATATATATATATATATATATATGTGTCCACCGCTGTGGTCTCGAGGTAGCGTGCTGCCTTGTCACGCAGCGGGCCTGGGGTGATCCTCGGTCGGGACAAGCTTCCTGGGTGAGGCTTTTTGGGGGTTTTCCTTACCTGTAAAACAAATGCCAGGAAGCTTAGGGCCCAACGATCCCCGAAAATCATCCGGCCATCATCATCATCCTTACCATTATCATCATTATCCTTCACCGATGTGGAAAGCAACGGGAAGCTGCCACACCTACAATTCCCTAGTAAAGCTGCAAAGCATAGCATGAAAATTCCATGATTGCAGTGAAAGACTCGGCAGAATTACTATGCATGGATATATAGATAGTAGTCCACCGCTGTGGTCTCGAGGTAGCATGCTGTTTTGTTACGCAGCGGGCCCGGTCGGGGAAGTTTTTCTGGGTGAGGTTTTTATCGGGATTTTTCCTCACCTGCCAGACAAATGTCAGGAAAACTTTAAGGCCCAAACGGTCCCCGAAATCACATGACCATCATCATCATCATCCTTCACCGGCGTGGAAAGCAAAACGGGAAGCTGCCACACCTACAATTCCATAGTAAAGCTGGAAGCATAGCATGAAAATGCTATGATTGCAGTGAAGGACCTGCCTTTGAGCAGAAGTACTATGGATGGATATATATAGTTTATCTTTTTTAGAGAAAAAGTCTCTGTATTGCATAATAGCATGCATTTCCAAAGTCGAGCCTATGTTTAGTCTTTCTTCGCCTTATTCCTATTTGTGATTATTAGTGCTAGGCTTTTTATTCACTTAAAGTTAAGACTTCACATACATAACATAATATTATTCAACTGTTTGTATGTGGAACTAAGATAAACGTCAGTTAGAATCTATTTCTCATTATACTATGTTCCAATCATAGCTCTTAGCACATAAAAATCCTAGCCCTCAAATGAGAATACACTTAAAATTAATATAAAATTATGGAATATTCACCTGAAAGGTCCGTCTCCTCAACTTAATTAATCATTTAACTGTAGCGCTTTCGGGACTTGTCCCATCATTGGCAGGATTCAAAACTGGTGTTTCACTGAAGATCTGGTAGAGGGGGTTGCATGTATTGGGTTCGTTTTCGTTTATCAGGCTGTCGTTGTTGTGAGCTGCTTTCATGATTTCCATCTCTTCGAGTACGTTTATCTTCGCTGGATTATTTTCTCTGTGCATGACTGTTAGGTTGTTTTCAATATTTAACATGCGATGTCCTTCATGGATAACGTGTTTTGCATAGCTTGATTTCCCTTCTGCGTGAATGAAGTCTCGAAAATGTTTTTTTTTTCTCACCTTTCAGGTGAATATTCCATAATTTTATATTAATTTTGAATAATACCTCAACGGAACACATCATGAATCTTATAAAATTTGAGAATACACTTAACAATAAATGGGGAAATTTTGAAGAAGTGGCGGAATTCAAACACCTGTAAACGAAAATGGAATTCTGCCACTTCTTCGAAATTTCCCCCCCCCCCATATGTTGTTAATTGTCTATTCTCATAAATAATCTAATTTTATTAATATTTACTTCCAGTGCAAGTGTGTTAGTATTTTAATATAATTTATGTGTTGGCCTCTAAATAGACTATAGGCGTAGGCCTATAGGATCATTAATTGAATACAAAGCCCACTGGATCTCGCGAAAGAAATCTTGGTGGCAATGTGGAGTTGTTTAATAATAGCTTTTCCCATCATACATACGTCAAACGAATGATTTCTAGACATACACAAGAATAAACCGGAAACTTGGCTATAAATAAATGTTGCTGGAAAGTCCTGTAGGAAGGTCCCTTGTTAGGTCAGAGACTGGGGTACTTATAGTTCACGTTTTCATCCTTCTATTTTTAAATCAGATCGGAAAAGAACGAGTCGTGCGTTTGGAATTAATACTTTAAGAAAGTTTGCTTTTAAATTGACTGCAAATTAGTTTTACTAGGCTATATTTCAAATCATAAGTTTCATAAAAATACGTGACAAATATTTATCGCCCGAAAATAATTTATAGTTAAAGGGAACAGAATTAATTATAGTAAATGCTCACTGCCTTGATATAGGGTTAGGCTAGGCCTACGTCATTTCTCGAATTCATCAGACAGATTTTCTGAATGAGGTTTTCGGATTTTTTCCCTCATCTGTAAGACAAAAATCAGAAAACTTTGAAATCCAATTAGCTCCCAAACACCGCCTAGCCATAATAATAATATTAAAAATGGTGATTAAAGATACATTTGGACAAAATGAAGTATATGGTAATAGGGGATAAATAAAAAGATCTGATTTTTAGAAGACGGACATGGAAAAAATAGAAGCATGTGACGAATATTTATATATTTGGGGACAAAAGTTAGTGCAAATGGAAGTCATGATGCTGAAATTAATGAGAGAATAAATAAGGGTAAATCTACAATATCAAAATTAAATTGTGATTTATGGGATCAATATCCATCCATCCATCCATAGTAATTCTTATGGAATCAGAATCCATCCATCCATAGTAATTGTGCCTGAAGACAGGTCCTTCACTGCAATCATAGCATTTTCATACTATGCTTACAACTTTACTAGGGAATTGTAGGTGTGGTAGCTTCCCGTTGCTTTCCACACCGGTGAAGGATGATGATGATAATAATGATAAGGATGATGATGTTCATATGATTTCGGGGACCGTTTGGGCCTTAAAGTTTTCCTGACATTTGTCTTACAGGTGAGGAAAAACCCCGATATAAACCTCACCCAGAAAAACTGCCCCGACTGGGGATCGAACCCGGGTCCGCTGCGTGACAAGGCAGCATGCTACCTCGAGACCACAGCGGTGGACGGGATCAGAATATAAGCTCTAAAACAAAACAAAAAAATACAATAACGAGTATAATGACATAT
Organism: Diploptera punctata; assembly: GCA_030220185.1. Classification (NCBI taxonomy): domain Eukaryota; kingdom Metazoa; phylum Arthropoda; class Insecta; order Blattodea; family Blaberidae; genus Diploptera; species Diploptera punctata. Next base: position 1,477,388 of record JASPKZ010002329.1, read on the forward strand.
GGTGCAGAAATATGGGAATTAAAATGTAGAAAAATAAGTGAATTAAATTATGCAGAAATTAATTTTTTGGAGGCGTTCAGCTGGAATTTCTAGAAGAGATAAGATAAGGAACAGTGTAAGAAGAATGTTCAAACTTCAATTGTAGATTTCATAAAAAAACAATTAAAATTGTATAATTAATAATAATTCCGTGGCGCGAGAGGCCTAGAAGGCCCTTAGCCTACCAGCCGGCTGCTGGCCTCACATCCACATGTGTCAATCACAGAGCCAGATCATCTAGCCAATGTAGGGGTGACATGTGGTCAGCATGTCGTGTCCCCCATCCGTTATAGCTTGTTTCCTCAAGTGTAGGGGTGACATGTGGTCAGCATGTCGTGTCCCCCAGCCGTTATAGCTTGTTTCCTCAACGTGCAACTGTTACTTATTGTAGCTACGCAAATGCCTCACAATGCTGGGTAGGCACCGGTCTCATACTGGCCGAAATACCATTAGAAAATTTCTTCCCCCATGGAGACTCGAACCAGCGCAAGTCCCGTAGTTCTGCACCAAGGCTTTCTGCCTTAACCACTCGGCTACGGCGCGGGACATTAAAATGGTATGGTCATGTAAAAACGAATGACAGATTCCCAAGAAAAATGCTAGACTGAGTGCCACTTGGTAGAAGAAGAAAAGGACGGACAAAAATAATGTGGATTGATGGTGTCTTGAGCGTCATGAGATGTGGAGGAGAATGACAGTAGATTAATTGGGCGAAAGTAGGTGTGAAACATTGTGAAACCTATTTTATTTTAGGAAGTCATATTTTGAGGTTCTTTTAATTATTTTATTTTGAGTCTGTTTTTCTTACCTCAATATTAATGTTGAATTGTTCTTGAACATGTTTCGATTGGATCCCTGGGCAAGATGCTGAAGATGATTGGGATCCAATCGAAACATGTTCAAGAACAATTCAACATTAACATTGAAGTAAGATAAACAGACTCAAAATAAAATAATTGTGATACCTGTTAAATAAAATAAGTAATAGTAATAATAATTATTATTATCATGTAATGCTATCTATTGTTTTGTTTTTATGTTATTAATAAACATTAATTTATTGATAATGACTGTCAACAGCACGTACGTTTTGCTGCCCGTGCGATCCATTTGTAGATAACATCGTCTATATCTTCGGTCTAATAAAACCCTATTCTTACCACTGGTGGTGCCACGGCTTATCGGACGGGAAACTTCTATATCTTCAGTCTGATAAATACCTATTCTTACTACTGGTGCTGCCACGGCTTATCGGACGGGAAACTTCTATATCTTCAGTCTGATAAAACCCTATTCTTACTACTGGTGGTGCCACAGCTTATCGGACGGGGAACTTAGCGAAATGGCGGGATAGATTTTTAGTGGGTGTAAATGTAGCGGTATGGTACTTTTGGGGTGAAAGGCATCACTCTATGCTCGTTCCAAAAGCATTTCTTTTAGTTGTTACCAGGGGCACGCCGTAGCGTAGAGGTTAAGGCACTGCGCTACAAGCCGGAAGGTCGAGGGTTCAAGTCCCGATGGGGTCAGGATTTTTAAACCGACCCAAGCCTTCTGGCGGCACTATGGCCCTGGGTTCGACTCAGCCTCTAACGGAAATGAGTAAAAGACACTTGTTCTGGGGGTAAAATCGGCCGTCACGCAGGGCTGACAACCCGGCTGATATCAAGTGCCGATTGTACAGAAAAAGTGGGAGTCTTAACCTCCTACTACCCCAAGGGCCTCCTGAGGCCTGTAGTGGGATCACTTTACTTAGTTGTTACCAGCGTTTGGAATTTAATAGGGGCGGTGCATTTAATTTTATTCAAATGTATTGTCTAAGTGTAGATATCTGAATTTTTGTTATGGTTGTTCATGCAGTATGGTGTCCGGCCGGGTTTGAAACAGCGGCCCTCAAAATTCAATGAACTCATTCTAGTTGTTGAGAATAAAAAAAAAATCCAAGGAGTAAGTCCTCCGAGAGGGACTTTAAGCCTGAATCTAAAGATTTTCAGGCTCGTAAAAGAACCGCAAGCCTGAATAAAAATGTATCTGTGCAAAATTTACCGACCTTCTTCATCCTAATACCGTAGTTGCTTAATATATGTCTCATTGGGTAGGTGTGTTGACCGCATACAATTCATGACATCTCTAGGGAAATAAGCGTAATTAAATTAACTTGATCTAGCAACTGCTAACAAAGAAGAGGTTATGGCTTAACATTAGGGTGTTACGCTATTGTATAGATGAATCCATTAAACGTGAATGTTTTATTTGGCTCCCTAGAAACCCATTAAGCACAAAAATGAGTATATATCTTGTTAAACTTTCCTACGGGACGCAAGAGGGCTTAAAGAAAAAAAAAAAAAAAAACATGAGGCGACCTAATAATAGAAACGTCGAAATCCAATTAGCTCCCAAACACCATCTGGTCATTGTAATATTCGTCTTGTTTAGCACTAACGTATGAATCTTGTCTTAACTGTTTGTGTTGTCTCAGAGAAATTAGTTTAACTGGACTGTATTTCAGTTCATAGGTGTCTTCGAAACATGTGACAAATGTACTGTTTTATGTTTAGTTGAATAAGTAAAAAGAAAAGTAATTATAAATTATTATCGTATTTATTTTTAGGTACCCCGAGTTGATTATCGGCTTTGTCCGGGAATCTACTTATCCCGATGTTCTTAGCATCATTGAGTTGAAAGACAAAAATGGTTATTGTGAGTTATCATAAGTAATGACACGAGTGATTTCCAATTTAATCTAGAGGATTTGGAAATCAAGAGTGGCATTTGTTAGGACTATGTAACGAATAAAATTAGGCTGTTTACTCACAAACCATTATTTAAATATTTAGATTGATTAATGGTATAGCCCATTGTTGGTTGATCCATGTTGATCTTTGTCAGGAGTTTATAGACAAAGTTCATTTTTTAGTTACCTTATTTGCCGAAAGATGCCATGCGTGGCGGACCCACGGCTTAAAGTCCTTCCCGGAGGACTTGTTCCTTGAAATTTTCCATCCTAAAAAAAATCAATCGACCCCGGCCGGGTTTGAACCCGCGACCATCGGGACAAGAGGCAAGGAGCATAAGCACTAGTCCACTGCGGCTGACATTATTTAAATATAATTATCTTAAAATATTTATATATTTAATGTAAACGGCGATGTTTGAAAACAAATGAGAAATGTTTGGTTGTTTCATTTGTTCATCCACTGCAACTTGATCATATTATTTATTGCCAAGTAGGATCGCAATATTGTAAGAATGCACCCTAGTGGAGAAAAAATGAAACTTCAAACTGTATATTATAACCATTGTAGGTTATTAATTATTTTTAGGAAACAACTCAGTAAATTAATTATTTAAAAACACTATGATTGAACACTCAATTATCAAATGTGTAGTTCGAACGAATGTGTACATTATTTGCTATATTCAAGTATTTGCTGGAGAGTCAGTCACTGCAAAATAATGCTCTGACCTGTTCAGAATATTAAAAAGCAGGAGCTTTCTTTATTTTGGTAAACAGAATTCGATAAATATCGAAGTGAAACAGGACTGTGATTGGTTGTAAAGCAAAATTCATTGAAACGTGATTGGTCATTGACTCCCATTTGGGACATGAGTTAAATAGTCCGTAAAAGATAGACACAGGTTGTCGTGGACTTTTTTTGTAGATTTTTTTGTCATTCAATTCTGTGTACATTAATTTGGTTTATTTGTTGTTGTTTGTCCACCGCTGTGGTCTCGAGGTAGCGTGCTGCCTTGTCATGCAGCGGGCCCGGGTTCGATCCCCGGTCGGGGAAGTTTTTCTGGATGAGGTTTTTCTCGGAGTTTTTCCTCACCTATAAGGCAAATGTTAGAAAAGCTTTAAGGCCCAAACGGTCCCCGAAATGATATGGCCATCATCATCATCTCATCATCGCCATCCTTCACGGTGTGGAAAGCAACGGGAAGCTACCACACCTACAATTCCCTAATAAAGCTGCGTAGCATGAAAATGCTATGATTGCAGTGAAAGACCTGCCCTCGGGCAGAATTACTATGGATGGATGGATGTTGTTGTTTAGGAGCGTAAGTCATTTAAGCGTCCAAAAAGCGACCTTTTTTAGTGCACTGTTGTGTTTTTTTTTTAATTTTTATAAGTTCCATTCGTACTAAAGTATTATACAATGTAATAGATAGAAACCAACCTGGCTCACGCCGGTGGCCGTATATAGTACGTATGGTAATATGTACATTAATTGTACCAGAAAAACATCTAAATGATGGTGAAAACCACATTCAAATCGGTCAAGTAGTTTTTGGGTCCATAAAGGACAGACAGACAGGCTCACATACACTCATTTTTTATGTAAAGATTATGATCTGAAAATAATTTCTACTTAAAGGAATACAATTCATGATCAATGCATTCTATCACCGTGGTCTAGGTTTAACTCGTTCCTCGGACGAATTAAGTCCGACGAGAAAAGTTTCATGAATCAGATTTTTTGTTTCAACGAATTCTGAAGAAATATAGCTATTGAGATTGTCATGAAATTATTAAAAAAATACAGATATTTATAAATCTAACCCACTAGTCACCGAAAATGACCATAAAAAAAATATAACAATTTTCACGAAATAAAATACTATTTTAATTTTTTTAACCTTCAGTTAGTAGGACACTACCTTATGTCTTCAAGCATCTACATATATGTTTCAGTCTCTTTAACAGAAAATATGGAGTTTCTATCTTTATTAGTTGTACTTAAAATGTTCGGTTTTATGTCGGTAGCTGACATAAATGTTCCCTATATTAATGACATTCTAGGAGATCATCAATTTGGATTTAGAAGAAACAGGCCTACAACATATCAGATTTTTAGTATAAGACAGATTTTAGAAAAGAAATGGAAATGTAATGGTACTGTACATCAAATATACATAGACTTAAAAAAAAGCATATGATTGATTCAAGTAAGAGGGAGAAGTTATATAGTATCCTGCTGGAGTTCGGAATTCCTAAAGTTAGTAGGACTTATACGAATGTGTCTAAATGGCACAAAGAGTAGGATCCGTGTAGGCAAACTGTTTTCGGACACTTTTGAAATCCAGAATGGGTTGAAGCAAGGAGATGCACTATCTCCTCTATTATGTAATTTTGTACTAGAGCATGCCATCAAATCTTTAGAGGATGAAGAAGGTCTACAATTAGATAGATAGATAGATGGAAAGCTCTGCGACCATCACTTAAGTGTTGGCGGTGAGCGATCTATTTTGGTCCTCCTTAATAGGTAGAACCCCGGGTTCCTGTAAAATACATTACAACCCAATGATAGTAATTCTACCCGAAGGCAGATCCTTCACTGCAATCATAGCATTTTCATGCTATGCTTGCAGCTTTACTAGGGAATTGTAGGTGTGGTAGCTTCCCGTTGCTTTCCACACCGGTGAAGGATGATGATGGTGATAATGATGGCCATATGATTTCGGGGATCGTTTGGCCTTAAAGTTTTTCTGACATTTGTCTTGCAGGTGAGGAAAAACCCCGATTAAAACCTCACCCAGAAAAACTGCCCCGACCGGGGATCGAACCCGGGTCCGCTGCGTGACAAGGCAGCACGCTACCTCGAGACCACAGCGGTGGACATAATACAGGGTGGACCGCTCGAATGGACCTAATTTCAATTGCTTGTTACTGGCAAACGGTTGAAGATAGAAACTTAAAACAACGTTCATAGTACAGAAAAACTCACCAAGTTTCGAATCCTGTCGGTAGATGGCACAAAGATACGTTTCTCGTTCTTAGATTTAATTGTTTGTGAAAATGGCGACTCCGCAGATGAAAGCGCAAGCTGTTTTGTGGTATGCGGAGTTTAAATCAATCATTAGAGTTCAAAGGGAGTTCCGGCGTGTGTTTAACCGTGATGCTCCAACTGCTAGAAGCATAAATAAGTGGCGTGATACATTATTAGCTACAGGATCTGTGTTGAAGAAGCATGGTGGTGGTCGCAGAGCATCCGATGAAATGGTAGCAAATGTTCAAGCCGCATTTGAGCGAAGCCCCCGGAAGTCATTAAGAAGAGCTTCGCGGGAACTTCAAATACCAAAATCGACATTACAACGGATTGTCCACAAACGCCTCAAACTGCACGCATATAAAGTGCAGTTAGTGCAACGTCTGGAGCCGAATGACATGCCGAAACGAGTGGAATTCGCCAATACGATGCTGGACCGTCTCGGCGCTGATCCTGACTTCATGACCAAGATTTTCTTCTCGGACGAAGCCACTTTCCATTTGTCAGGCAAGGTAAACCGGCATAATGTGCGGATCTGGGGATCGGAGAATCCTCACGCTATTCAAGAGCATGTTCGTGATAGTCCGAAGATGAATGTTTGGTGCAGTTTGTCACATAATAAGGTCATTGGACCGTTTTTTCTTCCGCCGAGAAAACTGTTCGTGGTACCACATATCTTGACATGCTGGAGCAGTTCTTCTTTCCACAAATTGAACAACTGCAGCCTAACATCGTTTTCCAGCAAGATGGTGCTCCTCCCCACTGGTCCAATGAAGTTCGTACGACTTTGGACAACATTTTCCCTGGCCGTTGGATTGGTAGGGGAGGACCAATCGCGTGGCCCCCGAGATCTCCCGATTTAACACCACTGGATTTCTTTCTCTGGGGCTATGTCAAAGATAAAGTTTACACCACCCCCACCAGTCAAAGACCTTCGTGATCTTCGTGAGCGCATCATAGAGGCTATTGAGAACATTCCAGAAGACATACTCCAACGTACTTGGCAAGAAATTGTTCATCGCTTTGATATCGTCACAGTGACTGCTGGGGCTCATATAGAGATGTGGTGATCTGGATATCAAAACTTGGTGAGTTTTTCTGTAATATGAACGTTGTTTTAAGTTTCTATCTTCAACCGTTTGCCAGTAACAAGCAATTGAAATTAGGTCCATTCGAGCGGTCCACCCTGTATTAATACGCTGTTAGTTTATGCTGATGATGTAGTACCATTGGCCAATAGCGTGGAGATACTAAAGGACAACACGCACACATTATTGAGTAACACTGTGAAATTAGGACTGGAAGTAAATATCAATAAATCTAAATATATGGTCACACATAGAAGTACATTATATAATGGAAATGGACAGCTAATGACAAGTGAGGGACATTTTGAGGAAGTGGCTGAATTCAAATACCTAGGAACAATAATCACGAATAGGAATTATATGCACAAAGAAATTAAAATAGGCTCAAGTCTGGAAGTGCGCGCTATTATGCATTGCAGAGACTTTTGATGTCCCAACTCCTTTCAAAAAACAAACTGAAAATATATAAAACTATTATTCTACCAGTTATATTATATAGGTGCGAAACATGGACTATTACTTTAAGGGAGGAAAGGAGATTACAAGTATTTGAGAATAAAGTAGTTAGGAACATTTTTGGACCAAAGAGAGATGAACAGACAGGTGAATGGAGAAGACTACATAACAATTAACTACATGGTCTTTTAGGAACCCAGTTATAATAAGAACAGTTAAGTCTCGTAGACTGCGATGGGCAGGACATGTGGCACGTATAGGGAATGAAAGACGTGCATGGAAGCTTCTTGTAGGAAAACCAGGAGGAAAACGCCCAGTTGGTAGACCAATAATATGTCGGAGAATAACATTAACTATGATTTGTGGAAAGTAGATTATTCAGGGAATTATTGGACAGCATTGGCTCAATATAGGGATGTATGGAGAGCTTATATCCACGCGGCCATGAACTTACGGGCTCGATAGTGCCAGTGAGTAAGTAAGTAAGTAAGCTGACATCATGCTTTACATAATGATAGTAAATTAATAATCTCTGTGAAGTTTTCAATTTATTTTACGTATTTCAACAAGCAATATTTTGAATGTAGTACTGTTTACATCCATCCATAGTAATTCTGCCCGAAGGCAGGTCCTTCACTGCAATCATAACATTTCTATGCTATGCTTGCAGCTTTACTAGGGAATTGTAGGTGTGGTAGCTTCCCGTTGCTTTCCACACCGGTGAAGGATGATAATGATGATGATGATAATGATAAGGATGATGATGATGATGGCCATATGATTTCGGGGACCGTTTGGGCCTTAAAGTTTTCCTGACATTTGTCTTACAGGTGAAGAAAAACCCCGATAAAAACCTCACCCAGAAAAAACTGCCCCGACCGGGGATCGAACCCGGCCACGCTGTGTGACAAGGCAGTACACTACCTCGAGACCACAGCGGTGGACACTATAAGAGTTACAAAATACATTTTTTGAGTTTAATGTTTTAATAAACTTTAGTCACAAATTATACAAAAATGAAGGTAACTAACGTAACATCTAACGCTATAAGCGGAAAGATCGAGGTTCCAGTTCCGGCGGGGTCAGGATTTTTAAACTGGCTTAAATATTCCGACAGCACTATGGACCTTGGGTCGACTCAGCCTTTAACAGAAATGAGTACCAGAAGCTTATTCTGGGGGTAAAGCGGACGTCAAGCATGGTTCACAACTTGGCTGGAAACTCATGTCGATTGTCTAGACTCAGATTCAACCCAGAAAGTTACTGTGTGCTTGAAATAGGGAACTGGGTTGCCATTTTAACAGTATTTTCTTGAGAGAAATCCTTAAACAAAACTGAAGTATGCAACACAGCAAGTACACAGTTGTAAGTTGTATCCGTCCAAGCCACCCTCCCCTTAAAGAAAAAAACAGTTTACCACTTGTCATTGAGCTCGTGCGGACCTGCACTATCCAGTATGAAAGTGCTACTCTCATATTTACTATAGAAATAGTTTGCATGCCGTAAAAGAAAAACTATGTTTTTTAAATGTATAGTTCATAGATTTGGAAAAAGTTCTGCTAACCTTGCCCCTCCCCCCTCCCTAAACTAACAAATACCGTTATTATGAGTTTGGCAACATCTACCCCTGTACGTAGGGGGACACTGGCGTAGCCCGTAAGGTCTGTAGTAACTTCCTGGGTTGAATTAGAGTGTAAAAGTGGGAGCCTTAACCTCCTACTACCCCAACGGCTCGTGAGGCCTGTAGTGGGATTACTTTACCTGTTTTTTAAGAGTTTTAATAAAAATAAGTTATAATTATTTATTTATTACGTATGAGTGTGTTCATATTCAACAATTTTTTGGGATGTAGGCATTTGAAAATCTTTTTAATAAGTCATATCCTACACTTTGGGAAACAGGGAAGAAACTAGGCCCATATGTATTATGTCAAAATTTACGTCGAGTTCACCTATAGGCTATTATTACACGCTTTATATTAGCTTGACCTGTATCTATGTAACTGAATCTTTTAACGCGATTTTCACCAACTTAAAATCATTGGATCGACTTGAAACTTTGCATACTTGTAAAAGACCCATGACAATATAATAATTTCATATTTTGTTTCTAAAATCATGGCCAGAATCATCAGAAAAAAAGTGTCTTTGTATCTATATAACGGAATTTTTGAACACGATATTCACCCACTTAGAAACATTGGATCGACTTGAAACTTTGTATACGTGTAAAGGACCCGTGACAATATAATAATTACATATTTGTTTTCTAAAATCCTGGCCAGAATCATCAGAAAATAAAAAAAGTGTCTTTGTATCTATGTAACGGAATTTTTTAACACGATTTTCACCCACTTAAAAACATTGGATCGACTTGAAACTTTGTGTACTTGTAAAGGACCCGTGACAATACAATAATTTCATATTTTGTTTCTAGAATCCTGGCCAGAATCATCAGAAAATGAAAAAAATGAAAACTGGTATAATAGGTTGCGGATTTGTCGACTTGTTAGTCAATCGTTGTAAGAGCTCAGTTGATATACCGGTACACTCTAGTGGTATATAATTTCTGTAATCCATAGGTCGCTGGTTCAAATCCGGCTGGGAGTTTTTTTAGAATAGTATTACTTTGAGCCCAAACTACAATAGAATCGAATTTAAAGATATTTACATTTTTATCTTATTCTGTAAAATATTAAAACTAAAAAATAAAAACTAAATAATAGTTTCAAAAAACTAAAACAATTCGCTTTATTAGAAAACCGAACTAAAAAAATGAAAAATAATTTTAATTTCCAACATGCTTGGGATAAATAATTTTACCATAAAAAGCGGGGGGTGTTTTTTTATGATTTTTACATTTTCTTCTTAGAGACTTTACTTTTACCAATATCTGTTTATTATCAAATATATTAATTGATAAAGAGCACCCCACGCTTTTGATGGTAAAATTATTTATCCCAAGCATGTTGGAAATTAAAATTATTTTTCATTTTTTTAGTTCGGTTTTCTAATAAAGCGTGTTGTTTTAGTTTTTTAAAACTATTATTTATTTTAAATACAGATCATAATTATACTTCAAATACTGTACAAACACTGCATAAGACTAAAACCGAATAGCTCATTGTTTTAGAGAAGTAGCAGTACGACTTAGATTAGATTAGATTAAAAGAAATATACATACAATGTTATTTACAAATATAGGTCACACGGACAGCAAGCCGTACGTGCTGTTGACAGTCCTTATCAATAAAATAATGTCTAGTAATAATATAATTTTTTTTTTCAAATGCCCCAGATTGTCTTTCGACATTCCAGGTGTTCTCTCCTAGCATGGCGTACTTGTAACCCACTTCTGAGGTTGGGGGCCTGGAAGGCGGGGTTACGTTGCCCCGATGATATGATGGGCGATGATGATGATAGTGGTGCGCCAGGAGAGTCCCTAATCCTAAGCTTAATCTAAGATGAATATGAATGATGATTGCGATGGCCATATGATTTCGGGGACCGTTTGGGCCTTAAAGTTTTCCTGACATTTGTCTTACAGGTGAGGAAAAACTGCTATAAATACCTCACCCAGAAAAACTGTCTCGACCGGGGGTCGAACCCGGGCCCGCTACGTGACAAGGCAGCACGCTACCTCGAGACCACAGAGGTGGACTATAATATAAAGTGTTTAGAAAAAAAAAACAATAAATAACAGTACAACTACACTATACATTAATTAAGTGCTACACTCTAGGTTCAAGGAACACACATGAGGCTATCTTTAATATTCAAGATAATTATAATTAATTAATATTAATAATGTTGAGTGATTCCGGGTTCTGTGGCCGTGGTCCATAGTTGGTGTTGATACCAGTAGAGCTTCCGACCAGGAAACACGCCTAGAAGCACTCGCCACTGAAGATGCCCTCCGCAGTTGAGGGCGAAACGTCTGGTATCAACACCAACTATGGACCACGGCCACAGAACCCGGAATCACTCAACATTATGATTACCGGCCGTGAAAGCCTGCATTCAACAATTAATATTAATATTAATATTAATTTGATATTAAAGTAGGAGACGAAAAATTAATATTGCCTCTTTGCGACTTCCTTGAAAAATATACAGTATACAAAATCACGAGAAGTTGGTAGAGATATTGCAATAGAAAGAAAAATGAGTTGTTAGTCGCTGACATCTGTAGGAAATGACTAACTCTAACGCATTGACATTATCGAACCCGGTGGTTCATGACAGCGCTATTATAAACTCAGTACATCCCTATCCTGAACTAATATTTTCCGACCATTCCTTTTAATTTACCTCCCTCAAGTCATGCTTAATGTTATTCTCCCATCTCATTCTTGGCCTACTTATTGGGCGCTTTCCCTCTGGTTTTCCAATAAGAGTTTCCATGCTCTTTTTCATTCCCCATACGTGCCACATTCTCTGCCCATCGGAGTCCACGATACTTAACTGTTTATATTACATCTGTAGTCTTCTCCATTTATCTGTCATTTCATTTCTCTTTGATCCAACATTTTTCCTAAGAACTTTATTCTTAAATATTTTTTACCTCCATTAAAATAAGAGCGTATTTCGCATCCAAATACTGTATAACTTGGGATCTGAAGGTTATGGGAGTCCAGGGATTAAGAAGGAAGTCGGAGGACAGAGATGGTTGAAGGCGCATAGTTAGGAGTAGTGAAGGCCTGCAATAGGCTGTAGCACCGAAATGACGATGATGATACTGTATAACTGGAAGAATAATAGTCTTATATATATATATATATATATATATATATATATATATTTATAGTTTAGCGTTTTTTTAAGCGTAACTAATATAATTCGGTTAGTTAAGTCTCTTGACTTCCCAACTCCTTTCAAAAAACGTTAAACTGAAAATATATAAAACTATTTTCTACCTGTTTATATTATATGGGTGTGAAACGTGGACTCTTCCTTTAAGGGAGGAAAGGGGATTACAAGTATTTGAGAATAAAGTTCTTAGGAAAAATTTTGGACCAAAGAGAGATGAACAGACAGGTGAAAAGTGAAGACTTCATAACAGTGAACTACATGGTCTTTATAGGAAGCCAGATATAATAAGAATAGTTAAGTCTCATAGACTGCGATGGTCAGGACATGTGGCACGAATGGGGAATGAAAGACGTGCATGGTATCTTCTTGTAGGAAAACCAGAGGGAAAACTGCCGCAAGGAGCACCATTGTGGGAATATATCGGTGTAGTCAGATGCAGATGTTTTACCATTCAATCGTGCCATATTAGAAGACGAAAATTTGCTACTGCCTCTTTTCAGGGATTTTTTTGACTATTTAACTCATGCCCCACATGTTAGTCAGTGATCAATCACGTTTCATTATATTTTGTTTTACAACCAATGACACTCGTGTTTCGCCTCGCTCTTTATCGATTTCTTTTTTATCAGCTCCTGCTTTTGTGACAAAGAAAGCTCCTCCTTTTTAATATTCTGAACAGGTCACAGCATTATTTTTTTCCAACAAATACATTGAATATAGCAAATAATGAACAGATTACGTGATTTTACTGACTGGTTTACTAAAAATATAAATGAATAATCTGTAATGTTGATTATAATATACAGTTTGATGTGTTTCATTACTTCTCCACTAGTATATTGCGACCTATTTGGCTATAAATAATATGATCAAGTTGCAGTGAATATACATAACCTAACATTTCTGATTTATTTCCAAACATCGCCGTTTACATTAAATATATAAATATTTTAAAATACCGGTAACTATATTTAAATAATGATTTTTGAGTAAACAGCTTAATTTTATTCGTTAAATAATCCTAACAAATGCCACTCTAGATTTCCAAATCCTCTACGTAAATCCACTTGTCACTTCGTGACTCATGAATTTATCGATGATTTTGGAAATCACACGTGACATTACTTATGAAAATAATACAGTTGATAGAGACTTTGCTATACTTACTTACTCACTGACACTATCGAACCCGTAGGTTCATGGCCGCGCGGACATAAGCTCTCCATACATCCCTATCCTGAGCTAATGATTTCCAATCATTCCCTGTATAATCTACTTCCCTCAAATCATAGTTAATGTTGTTCTCCCACCTCATTCTTGGTCTACCAACCGGGCGTTTTCCCTCCGGCTTTCCTACAATAATCTTCCATGCACGTCTTTCATTCCCCATACGCGCAACTTGTCCTGCCCATTGCAGTCTACGAGACTTAACTGTTCTTATTATATTTCGTTTCCTATAAAGACCATGTAGTTCATTGTAAGTAGTCTTCTCCATTCACCTGTCTGTTCATCTCTCTTTGGTCCAAAAAATTTCCGAAGAACTTTATTCTCAAAAACTCGTAATCTCATTTCCGAGACTTTGCTACAGTAAGACAAATTTACTTGTCACTTTTGGCATCTGTAGGGAAAAAGCATAACTAATTAGTTTGGTTAAGTAACTCCTTCAAGGGAGCACCCTTGCCCCACGTGGCGATGTATAAACAGACAGATGCAGGTGTTTTACTCTTCAATCATGTCCTGTTAGGAGACGAAAAATTGCTACTGTTTTTTTTTTTTTTGGAACTTCCTTGAAAAAATATACAGTATATAAAACCACGAGGAGTTGATAGAGACATTGCGATAGAAAGAAAAATGTTTGTGATCTTCACCTATGGCACTCGCCCAAATGCGCCTTAATTTATTTTAATTAACATTGTTTGCATAAGTAATGTCATTTTTTCTCCTACTTTCGTATACTGATGCTATATTTACATCCATATCGAATGAATGAATTGGCAAGATTTCTTCTCATTTGCTACATTCAGAGATTATATACACATGTAATATAAATCAGAGAGTTGAGTGAACTTAATTATTTTTTGTAAATACATGACTAAGCCCCTCCTTGTAATCACTGACTCTCATGCAATGTTATTTTCACATTCTCGCGTGTCGAATTCTTTCACGTTGAACGCAGAAAACATCGTTCCCAAACATTCAAATGCTTTATTTTCTTTTATTGACCATGTAGGACCATGCAAAATACTTAGAATCGTGTCTTCGTTTTCCTTTGAGCCATATTTCTCTCATTCTTTGCATGAGGCTCTGTTTTCTGTCCATGATATACCCATTTAAAAAAAATTGGTTTATCCTGTTAATCTATGTTATCATTTATGAATATTGATTATAAAGATTGGATCCGAAACGTGGACAGTGACAGCACAACGATCTGCCAGAATACAAGCTGCTGAAATGAGATTCCTCAGACCAGTAGCAGGATATCAAAGAACAGACAAAACATATAACACAGAAATAAGACAACAACTAAAAGTAGAGGAATTAAACACAAGAGTAGAGAAATACAGAACAAACTGGAAAGAACACTTGGCAATGATGACTGAGAATAGAATACCGAAAGCAGCATACAGCTATTCACGAGGAAGAAGAAGTCTGGGAATACCAAAGAAACGATGGAAAGAGCAGCAATTTGGAGCCAGAACAGGCTAGTAAATAAGCCTAAACCGTGAAAAAGAAGAACAAGAAGATTATAAAGATTTTTCTGTTACAATTTAGATGGTCAACCGCTGTGTCACGACTCAACTTAAGTATCAATATTGATCGAGTTACTGCGCATTGAATGGTCAGAAACTGTTTATGTGTAGGGGAAGGTGGGGCATGTTGCAACAAAAAATATTTTTTTGAATTTTTAACAATTTATTAAACATTCTGAGTTAAATCGTATGTCACTGGAACTGTCGAACCCGTAGATTCATGGTCGCACGGACATAAGCTTTCCATACATCCCTATCCTGAGCTGATGCTTTCCAATCATTCCCTGTATAATCTACTTCCCTCAAATCATAGTTAATGTTATTCTCCCACCTCATAATTGGTCTACCAACTGGGCGCTTTCCCTCTGGTTTTCCTACAAGAAGCTTCCGTGCACGTCTTTCATTCCCCATACGTGCCACATGTCCTGCCCATCGCAGTCTACGAGACTTAACCGTTCTTATTATATCTGGCTTCCTATAAAGACCATGTAGTTCATCGTTATGTAGTCTTCTCCATTCACCTGTCTGTACATCTCTCTTTGGTCCAAAATTTTTCCGAAGAACTTTATTCTCAGATACTCGTAATCTCATTTCCTTCCTTAAAGTAAGACTCCATGTTTCGCATCCATGTAATATGACTGGTAGAATAATAGTTTTATATATTTTCAGTTTAACGTTTTTTGAAAGGAGTTGGGACATCAAAAGTCTCTGTAATGCATAATAGCATGCATTTCCCGAATTGAGCCTATGTTTAATTTCTTTGTGCATCTCATTCCTATTTGTGATTATTGTTCGTAAGTATTTGAACTCAGCCACTTCCTCAAAATTTCCCTCATTTGTCATTAGCTGTCCATTTCCATTATATAATGTATTTCTATGTGTGACCCTGATATATAAAATCAAAATCTGATTTAACCAGTAACATATTAATTTTAAATCATTTATGAAAAACAAACTGTGACCTGTTGCAATTTACTCCATAACAGTGCACATTGCAACAGTCAGAAGAATTCAAATGAAAATATTAATTTTCAGAATCTGATGTGTCACAATTATTGTCTTCTTTATTTACACGTTCTACATACTTGTAAAATGGGTCATAATTGACACATGACAATTGAGACCATAATTATACTGTAGTTACCTAACCCACCATTTTCTACAAGATTGGTTGCCGGGTCCATTACATCTAAAGGTGTAGTGCCTTTTTCTGTCTTACGTTTATAATTCCTCATATTTAGTAACTGGATAGAAAAAAAAATACACTCTTTAAATAAATTAATTATGAGACTTAAGCATTAAAAAAATCGCTACTAAAAACACACCAAAAAATTTCGCGGGTAAGTTGCAACACGCCCCATTCCACTTTCCTATATAAATTGTATATTTTCTTCCAACAATTACCTACTAGTAGTTTAAATTACTTACTACACCATTAAACTCTAAAGATCACTCTACAAATAGGTTGTAAATATTCACTGTATTTTCAAGAAGTATAGCATATATCGTGAAGTAAAAGAGTTGTTGAACTCACCAGTGAAGATTTCGAACAAATCGTTTAGAACATAAGAAAAAACTTTCAATCGCGGTAACTTAGCCACCACATTTACGGGATGAAGTAATTTAACATTTTTCCGCAGGATAGTAGCACTTGCTAGGTTTCTTCATATGAGAAATTAAGATGTTGCAATGTACCCCTGTTGCTACTTGCCCCCTCCTCCTGCATCTGTTCCACTGGTTGCTGTATTTTGAGTCGCAGGATACCAACCTGTGGTTTAGGATATCGCCTCGAGTAATTCTTTCAGATTTTAACTTACTTCTTTTACTTTGCCAACCTACTTTATAGTATCTAATTAAGCTTTACACCTTTCGTAAAATTCAGATATTTGTTTTGTAAGACTGTTAGATTTCATTATTATTATTATTATTATTATTATTATTATTATTATTATTATTATTCCCTCCATGGTATCTTTACCTTGTCGTGGTGGAGTGGCTTGCGTGCTTAAATGATCCTGAGAGCTATGCCGGCGGTAGCATTGCTGCCGATAGGGTTACCCATGCCGGACTGGTCGAAGGTGATAAGCCAGACGAAAAAAGTACCTTGGGCGAAAGAGTGACGATCTTTCACCGTAAAAATACAACCGTCAAGAAATGCGGACATGGGTTCATCTGGGGTAAAATTTTCCGGAGGTCAAATAGTCCCCCATTCGGTTCTCCGGGCGGGGACTACTTCAGGAAACCCATGCCAAAGGCTCAAACACAGGGACATGTTCCTAGGAACATGGAATGTTAGGACTTTATACAATAGTGGGGCACTAGAGATATTAACGCGGGAACTAGATAAATCGCCCTTAGATATAGTCGCTTTACAGGAAATTAGGTGGCCAGGAGAAGGTAGTCAGGAATCAGGAACCTTTGCATTATTCTATGGGGGTGCAGAAAGACCTGCATTTGGAACGGGTTTTTTAGTCAGAAGGAGGATCCTATCCGCTATCCGAGATATTAAGTTTGTTAATGATAGGATATCATACATAATTCTAAAGGGTAAACGACATGATTTTATAATTGTAAATGTACATGCCCCCACAGAAGATAAAGATGACAAGATCAAGGATGAGTTCTATGAAGAATTAGAATGCTTATTTGATAGCCTTTCACGATATCATATGAAAATTGTCATAGGAGATTTTAATGCAAAAGTGGGGCGGGAAGATATATTCAAACCAACAATAGGCAAATTCAGTCTTCATGAAGATAGTAACGACAACGGGGTTAGATTAGTCACATTTGCCACATCGAAGAATCTGATTGTTAAGAGCACAACATTTCAGCATAAGGATATTCATAAATACACCTGGACGTCCCCAGATGGAGAAACTCGGAACCAGATAGATCATGTATTAGTGGATAAACGCTGGCACAGTAGCATCATTGATATTAGATCAGTTAGAGGGATAGACTGCAATTCGGATCATCATCTGGTCAGAGTGAATATCAGACAACGGCTATCGCTTATGAGAGGAACGAATGCTAAAGATGATTCTGTAAAATATGAATTAAAAAACTTGAGAAATGATGAAATGCGGCAAGAATACCAAATCAAAATTGCTAATAGATTTGAAGTACTGGAATCTTCAGATGACAATGTGGCAAACGAAGAAGAACCTGATATAAATAAAGAATGGGAGGCTATAAGAGATACTATTAAATTGTCAGCATCAGAAAGCATTGGTTGTTTAAAAAAGAGGCAAAACAAGAAATGGTTTGATGAGGAATGTGCCAACATTGTAAAGAAAAGAAAACTAGCAAAAATTAAATGGTTACACGAGCCAAATGAGGTAAATTTAGAGCAATTGGGTAGTATTAGACGGGAAACCACTATGTTACTAAAGAGTAAAAAGAGGGAATATTTGAGAGAGAAGATTAATGATCTTGAGATGAATGCAAAAAATAGGAACATTAGAGAATTATATCAGGGAATTAGTATAGAGAAGAAAGGGTTTCAGGCTAGAACAAACATAATTCGAAATGAAAATGGGGATATGATTGCAGATTCTAGGAGTATATTAAATAGATGGAAAAGTTACTTTAATCAGCTATTAATGTACATACAGAACAGGACATTGAGGAGGTTAAGTTACAGACAGCAGAAATGCTAGTCGCAGAGCCAAGTGCATTAGAGGTTGAAATGGCGATTGAAAAATTGAAGATGTATAAAGCATCAGGTTCAGATGAGATCCCAGCAGAACTCATAAAATCAGGAGGAGAAAAATTGATAGACAAAATACGCTGGTTGCTTAGTATGATTTGGGAAAAAGAAGCTCTTCCAGGTGAATGGAAGGAATCAATTATCGTACCAATTTATAAGAAAGGAGATAAAACTGATTGCAACAACTACAGGGGCATCTCATTACTTTCAACTTCATACAAAATTCTTACAAATATATTAGTAAGCAGACTTACTCCCTACATTGATGACATTCTAGGAGATCATCAATGTGCATTTAGAAGAAAACAGGTCTACAACAGATCAGATTTTTAGTATAAGACAGATTTTAGAAAAGAAATGGGAATATAATGGCACTGTACATCAACTATATGTAGACTTCAAAAAAGCATATGATTCAATTAAGAGGGAGAAGTTATATAGTATCCTGCTGGAGTTCGGAATTCCTAAAAAGTTAGTTAGACTTATACGAATGTGTCTAAATGGCTCAAATAGTAGGGTGCGTGTAGGCAAACAGTTTTCAGACACTTTTGAAATCCAGAATGGGTTGAAGCAAGGAGATGCACTATCTCCTCTACTATTTAATTTTGTACTAGAGCATGCCATTAAATCTTTAGAGAATGAGGAAGGCTTACAACTGAATGGTATTAATAAGCTGTTAGTTTATGCTGATGATGTAGTACTATTGGCCGATAGCGAGGAGATACTAAAGGCCAACACGCACACACTATTGAGTAACACTAAGAAATTAGGACTGGAAGTAAATATCAGTAAAACTAAATATATGGTCACAGGTAGAAATTCAGTATATAATGGAAATGGACAGCTAATGACAAATGAGGGAAATTTTGAGGAAGTGGCTGAATTCAAATACCTAGGAACAATAATCACAAATAGGAATGAGACGCACAAAGAAATTAAACATAGGCTCAATTCTGGAAATGCTTGCTATTATGCATTGCAGAGACTTTTGATGTCCCAACTCCTTTCAAAAAACGTTAAACTGAAAATATATAAAACTATTATTCTACCAGTTATATTATATGGGTGCGAAACATGGACTCTTACTTTAAGGGAGGAAAGGAGATTACGAGTATTTGAGAATAAAGTTCTTAGGAAAATTTTTGGACCAAAGAGAGATGAACAGACAGGTGAATGGAGAAGACTACATAACAATGAACTACATGGTCTTTATAGGAAGCCAGATATAATAAGAACAGTTAAGTCTCGTAGACTGCGATGGGCAGGACATGTTGCACGTATGGGGAATGAAAGACGTGCATGGAAGCTTCTTGTAGGAAAGCCAGAGGGAAAACGCCCAGTTGGTAGACCAAGAATGAGGTGGGAGAACAACATTAACTTTGATTTGAGGGAAGTAGATTATACAGGGAATGATTGGAAAGCATTAGCTCAGGATAGGGATGTATGGAGAGCTTATGTCCGCGCGGCCATGAACCTACGGGTTCGATAGTGCCAGTGAGTAAGTAAGTAAGTATTATTATTATTATTATTATTATTATTATTATTATTATTATTATTATTAAAATCTCACAATTTATAAATAAATAACGTACCAGGTACAGTAGAAAATTAATGTGCAACGAATGAATCGTAACAGACTTCCAACGGTCATGCTTCAATGCCACTCTCAAGGGAAGAGATATTTGGGACATCCTCGGGGTAACGTCGCTGTCTCATACGCAGCGGGCCCGGGTTCGATCTCCAATCGGGACAAGATAAAATAAACATAATATTGTTTATCTAATATATAGTATATTTGACTTCCAATTAAAAAGTTTGTATTTACAACGTAAATAATTTTTGTAATAATAATTATAACACGATTTATTATTATTTTATCTATGGTTGTAATAGGCCTAGCCTCAATTTTATAAAAAAAATGGTTGAAGATCGAGAAAAATTTTCCCCCTTTGAATGTGGATTCGATCCTAAAAATTCCGCTTCCTGGATGATTTTTTTTCTCCCTCACCTGTAAGACAAATGTCAAGAAACTTTAAGGCCCAAACGGTTATTGAATATCGTCTGGCCAGCATAATCATCATTAGGCCAAGGCAATTAATGATTTTGCATCTTTTTTCTTATGAAGGTTGAAACATTGCTTGCATATATGAAAATGTATGGCATTAAAAAATGGATTAAATAGAAGCAATTCGTTAGGGCATTTTTTTGCATTTTCGTAACTTTTTATGGATAGGTAATTTTTTGGCACTTTTCCGGAAGGCTGTGACATTATTTGTATTTGATTTGAGATTTTTATTATAATTCAGTATTTTTCCTTGTCAATACAATTTCTTGGAATTAAGTAGATGTTTTGCCAACTACTACCCCTATTTTTCAAGGTATGTGCATAATGAACTTGCCCACTTCTAGGAATTTTATTCAATTTCTTAGAGCTCATGCTAGCTTTTACCCCTATTTTGATTGTTAACTGCAATTTAAGATTGTTGTAAAAGTGCACTGTATAACTGAAATGGATTTTCTGCAATAAAAGGTACCCTAATATATATTTTTTTAAATTATTTTATTTTAATATTTTGATGCCAAGATAAATGTTATGTAATTCAGTAATCAAGTGAGTACTTAATCTAATAAGTAGTATTTTTACTGGTAATTCTTAACTTTTTATTCGTCTTTTTTTTTATTTTATTGGTCATTTTTTGTATTTTTTAGGTCATAAATGCATTTTTTATTTTGCATTTTTTACCAATTTATAGGTCATTAAATGCCTTGCCCTAATCATCATTATATTCGTTATGTCTAGTATGAATGTGTATGTGTGTGTGTGTGTTTGTGTGATTGCCGTGTTTCGTCTTAATGTTGTGATATATTGGAGGAGGACCTGAAATTGAGCTGAACACTCATTCGGAAAGGCCCTCTATGTCCTTGTTAGTTTAAAAAAAGTATGTGTGTGAAAACAAACTTTAAAATTCCTCTGCTGACAGATAGACTAGTGTCACTGTAAGGCCCGGATGGCGCGTGTTATCTAAAAAGTATCTATAAAGTGAGATAAAGAAGAGGAAGAATTATGATACAACATGCTTAATTTATTAAATAAAACTTTGATAGTTTTATTTAATAAATAGACATCATGGATTTTCATCAAGTAATCACCAAATCAATTGATTGCTCACTATGATTAAATTCACTCGTAATTGTTAATTCGAGTAATGGCTAGTATTTTTAGCCCATATTGGCCGAGAAGGTAGTATCTGGTAGGATCACAGCCACAGGGTTACGTGGAGGGTAGACTGGGCTCTTAAACCATAGAGAAAGCAATCAATCTAGGAGAAGACTCCAAAATCAAACTCCTGGTCCTTCAGGTTGAATGTTGCTTCGGAAGGTTGGTACCACGCTAGTGTACAATCCCAATAGTAAATACAGTTGAACAGATTTTTGTATTGTATTGTAAGCCTATGTTTTCCCTTTATAGAGATTTAGGCGCTTTCCCCCTACAGGGAAGAATTTGAACCATACTAATTTAGTTACACTTGTTTTCGTATAGATGTCATTTTGAGTGGTACGTGGTCAGCGTTCCGCCTCATACTGACATCTAGGAAACCAAAGTAGTATACAGACAATGTAGTTCACTTATGTAATCTTCTCCATTCACTCGTCCATCTCTCTTTGGTCCAACATTTTTCCTATGAACTTTATTCTGAAATACCCGTAATCTCCTATCCTCCCTTAAAGTATGGTCCATGTTAATAATAATAATATAATAATTTATTAATCGTTTTAATCAAAGTAATGCAACATGGGAAAGGAAGATATTACGAAGGCTCCTTTTTTTATTGTAAGCCCATGTTTTCCCTTAACAGAGATTTAGGCGCTCTCCCCCTACAGGGAAGAAATTGAACCATACTAATTTAGTTACACTTGTTTTCGTATAGATGCCATTTGAGTGCTCCATGGTCATCGTACCGCCTCATACCGACATCTAGGAAACCAAGGTAGTACTAGGACGGGAAAATTCGGTAAATTTTGCTTAGAGACCTTTTCATTCAGGCTTAAGGATCTTTTACGAGCCTGAAAATCTTCAGACTCGGGACCCACGGCTTAAAGTCCCTCCCGGAGGACTTGCTCCATGGATTTTTCCATCCTAAAACAATCCATCGACCCCGGCCGGGTTTGAACCCGTGATCCTTGGCACCAGAGGCAAGGAGCTTTTATAGACCTAAATATGAGATTGGAAAGTGGAAACTAAAGAATAACTCAACGAATTGTATGGAAGTCTCCAAATGATAGGTTAAAAAGGTAAAGTGATCCCACTACAGGCCTTAGGAGACCCTTTGGGTAGTAGGAGGTTAAGGCTTCCTCTTTTCCTAGACAATCGGCACTTCATGTCAGCCGGGTTGTCAGTCGTGCGTGACGGCCGCATTTGCCCCCAGAACAAGCGTCTGTACTCATTTCCGTTAGAGGCTGAGTCGACCTTAGTTCCATAGTACCGCCAGAAGGCTTGAATCAGTTTAAAATCCTGATCCCACCGAGACTCGAACCCTCGACCTTCCGGCTTGTAGCGTATTGCCTTAACCACTGCTCTACGGCGTGCCCAAATTATAGGATCAATTAAAATTAATGTGTGGGACATGTAGAAAGAGGAAGGATCCATACTACAAAACATAAGCAAAGGGAAACCAGGTGGAAGAAGATGCGTGGGAAGACCGAGAATAAAATGGTTGGAGAACATAGAGGAGGATATGAGGGAGTTGGGAATGAGAGGATGGAGGAGAAAGATGCAAGATAGAAGAGAATGGGCTTTGATAGTACTGCAGGCTCTAGCCCTATATGGACCGTAACGCCATGTATATCATATACATTAATCAGAGTAGGCTCCTGGAAAAGATTACTACACATTTCATTAAACAAATAATGTTAAGCGTGCTTCGTGGATTGGGCGATGAAGCGTGAATCATGTACCTCATCCAGAAAGGAAAACAATGTTGCATCAAGCTAAGTGACAAGCCCTTGAAGATAACAGATAAGTGACATAATGAGTCATGTCGAATTACTGTGTCAGTTCAAATGTCATACCAGGTCTTTTTGACCTACTGTACTTAACTGTAATATTTTCTTTCTCTCTCTTCGCCATTTTATCTCTCTTTTATTACATATAAAATGCATTATAACATTTTTACGTTGACTATTAGACACATTATCATAAAGTTATAAATAAACAATGTTATGCATAAACCGGCTAAGCGTCATTCTTTTTAAAATACTATGCCATATGTTGCACTCATGAAGTAAGTGTACACACATTTTTAGCGCCAAATCTTTAAATATAGCCTTATTATTGAAGAAAAATGTAAATACCATCAGTCATATCAAAGATTCTGTGTTTCATAACAAACGGCTGTGAAACCAGATCTTCATATATAAATTTTGCATCATGGCGCCAAATGTTTCCGCTCTTAGACTGTTGATGCATAACTGTCAAACAAGGAAAATAACTTGCTAATCCACTATTGTTACTTTGGCGCTACAATAAATAGTGAAGATTGACTTAAACTTTAAATGTATTTTTCTTGAAACCTAAATGATGACGCATAGCCGATTGATGCATAACGCCGTCCAAATTATGATCAGAAAGCGGAATCTGTTCCACAATGTCGAAAGGTTACTTGTACAGGTATAGACTCGAGATGTGGGGATGGAGTGTATCACATAACTGCATACGTACCGGGCTATGAAGAGAGCTCTATCATGTACAAAGACAGACGCAGTAAAAATAAATAATAGTTAAAAAAATAAAACAACACACTTTATTAGAAAACCGAGCTAAAAAATGAAAACTAATTTTAGTTTCCAACACGCTTGGGATAAAATTAAAGTGGTCAATAAAAAAATCAACTCCCACATATCTAAAAAAACTAGAGTTATCTAAAAAAATAATTTTACCATCAAAAGCGAGGGGTGCTCTATATCAATTAATATATTTGATAATAAACAGATATTGGTAAAAGTAAAGTTTGGTTTTCTAATAAAGCGTGTTGTTTTAGTTTTTTTAAAACTATTATTTATTTTTTAGTTTAATTGATTGTCGTAAACCGGAATCCCATGAAAATTTAATTGCTTAATACTCTTCTTAAAAAAATCTTCCGCGCCGGATTTGAACCAGCGTTCTATGGATTACTGAAATTATATATTATTACAGTCCACCGCTCTACCAACTGAGCTCTTACTGCGATTGACTAAAAAATCGGTAAGTCCGCAACCTATTATACCGGGTTTTATTATTTTGATTTTCTGATGATTCTGACCAGGATTTTAGAAAAAAAAAATGAAATTATTGTATTGTCATCGGTCCTTTACAAGTATACAAAGTTTCAAGTCGATCCAATGTTTTTAAGTGGGTGAAAATTGTGTTCAAATATTCCGTTACATAGATACAGGTCCGTTACGTAGATAGACAGATACAAATCAAGCTAATATAAAGCGTGTAAAAACATTTCATTTATGAAAGAAGTGGAGTTATTGTAGAGTACGGTAGGGCAATCTTTATCTTAAATGTTGTAACCATTGCATAACCTAAGAATATTTTATTGCATTAGGCACCTTATATTGCCTTCCAATACCGTATTTATATTACAGAAGAGTAGCCCGATAGATATGCAGATATGTGATATACCCCATCCTCGCCCCTCCCGATCGTTCAGTCAATACCTCTGCAAGTAAGTCAGCGGCATTGTGGAACAAATTCCGCCCTCTAATTGTAATATTATAATAGGTATCATTGCAGCCAATGACCATGTAGAAAGAACTGTTTTCATGTCTTACAAAAGTCTGTTATCGATGTTCCTATGTTTTTACACTGTAATAGGTGATATCGGTCGTAGTGCGACCCACATAGTTTGCACTTGCACTTTTCTTCTGGGTTATGGCGCTTCACTGTTGTGCATATCCTGTGGTGGAAACCAAGGACCGCGACTCTCGTCACGGTGTGTCTCAGGTCGTATCTGGCTGCTGTCCATTCCCTGTAGATCATCGCATCCGTTGCGTAGAACTCAGGCCATATCTGTTCTCTCTTCTCGTTGAGTTCCCACAGCAGTTCTTTGTAGGCATCTGTTGCCGGCACGAGAAGGTTCAGATGGAGCTCTTCTACGAAGAATGGTTCCTTTGTCAGTGTGTATGTTAGGCGTGAAGGCGTAATTGTAATATTATAAGATTATTATAGAATTAGTACCTGAGAAGTGCCATCGTCATGAACTTGACAACACTTTTTTAACTTGAAGGACTTTCGGAATCAGGTTTCATCATCAGCAGGTGTCATTCTTACACATATTCATAACATTTTCTATTGATGATGCAACAGTTTTATTAAAGACCTGCAAGTTTAAAAAATAGTCAAATTGAGGACGATGGCACCTTGCAGGTACTAACTAGCATTACCGAACAAAGGTTCATGGCCGCGCGGAGATAAGCTCTTCCTATCCTGAACTAATGTTTTACAATCTTCCCCTGTATAATTAATAATTAACGGCCCTCAAATCATGGCTAATATTATTCTCCCATCTCATTCTTGGCCACCTATTGGGTGCTTTCACTCTGTTTTCCTACAAGGAGTTTCCATATCCCTCTTTTGTTCCCCATTATTGCCACATGTCCTGCCCCATTGCAATCTACGAGACTTCATCGTTATTATCTCATTAGGTATCCCATACAGATCATTTAGCTTACTGTTTTCAGTTTTCTCCATTCACCTCTCTGTTCGACTCTGTTTGATCCAACAATTTTCCTGTGAATTTTGTTCTCAAATATTTGTAATTTTTTTCTCCTCCTTTAAAGTAAGAGACCATGTTTCGCATGCATATAATTTAACTGGAAGAATAACAGTTTTATATATTTTCAGTTTAACGTGTTTTGAGAGAAGTTGGGATTACAAGAGTTCATGTAAATGAATAATACGCGTTATCATACGTTTTCAGAGTTGAACGTATGTTTCATTTCTTTATACACCTCATCCTGATTGTAATTATAGTTCATAGGTATTTAAAGGAAGACAGAATCAAGAACACAGAAATAAGACAGGAACTTGAAATATTTGCAATAACTGATAAAATGGATACATATAGACAAAAATGGAAGCAACACATAGACAGAATGAATGAAGATAGATATCCAAAACAAATAACAAAATACAAACCTAAAGGCACCCGAGATGTGGGCAGACCTAGAAAGAGATGGGCTGAAGTCGGAACGGGTCAACAGACCTAATCCATGAATGAAGATGATGATGATGATGATGATGAGGTATTTAAAAAAAAAATACACCTTCAAAATTTCTCTCATCTGTCATTAACAACGTATTTCCTTTATAATAGTGTATTTCTATGTAATACATTAATTTTATAATTTTGTATTGTCCCCTTTGTAACACGAGGGGCGGGAGCAAACGGCACTACAGGGAGTCCTAGCGTTACCGTAAAACAAGTTTTTTCCAGTGGATGATTTACTTACTTACTCACTGGCACTATCGAACCCGTAGGTTCATGGCCGCGCGGACATAAGCTCTCCATATATCCCTATCCTGAGCTAATGCTTTCCAATCATTCCCTGTATAATCTACTTCCCACAAATCATAGTTAGTTATTCTCCCACCTCATTCTTGCTCTACCAACTGGGCGTTTTCCCTCTGGCTTTCCTACAAGAAGCTTCCATGCAAGTCTTTCATTCCCCATACGTGCAACATGTCCTGCCCATCGCAGTCTACGAGACTTAACTGTTCTTATTATATCTGGCTTCCTATAAAGACCATATAGTTCATTGTTATGTAGTCTTCTCCATTCACCTGTCTGTTCATCTCTCTTTGGTCCAAACATTTTCCTAAGTACTTTATTCTCAAATACTTGTAATCTCCTTTCTTCCCTTAAAGTTGTTGTTGTTATTGGGGGACAAGGTTGTTCGCCTCTACGCGGTGTCCCCTGGGAGCAGATTTTGATATTTTGTTGCAAAATGAACAACAATTATAGGCGCAAGAAGCACC
Organism: Diploptera punctata; assembly: GCA_030220185.1. Lineage (NCBI taxonomy): Eukaryota > Metazoa > Arthropoda > Insecta > Blattodea > Blaberidae > Diploptera > Diploptera punctata. The sequence continues at coordinate 1,505,031 of JASPKZ010002329.1, forward strand.
AGTACAAAACAAAAACTGCTCTTATTAGAGCAAAAGAAAGAACTAAACTCAACATCCTCCAGTGGAATGCAGGAGGATTATCTACTGCAAAAGTATCTTCCCTTAAAGTAAGAGTCCATGTTTCGCACCCATATAATATAACTGGTAGAATAATAGTTTTATTTATTTTAAGTTTAACGTTTTTTGAAAGGAGTTGGGACATCAAGAGTCTCTGCAATGCATAATAGCACGCATTTCTAGAATTGAGCCTATGTTTAATTTCTTTGTGCATCTCATTCCTATCTGTCATTATTGTTCCTAGGTATTTTAATTCAGCCACTTCCTCAAAATTTCCCTTATTTGTCATTAGCTGTCCATTTCCATTATATAATGAATTTCTACGTGTGACCATATATTTAGTTTTATTGATATTTACTTCCAGTCCTAATTTCTTAGTGTTACTCAATAGTGTATGCTTGTTGTCCCTTAGTATCTCCTCGCTATCGCCCAATAGTACTACATCATCAGAATAACCTAACAGTGGATAGTGGATGATTTTAACCACATTTTAAAAAAATTATAAACGTTCTAGTTAAAAAAATCTGACTACACTAAACATGTGCAAAATACTGAACTATGGTTTATGGAAACGATTACTTAAAAACTAATGTTCCAAAACAAAAACTTATTAATAAATAATAACTATTTAATATTATATACAATAGGTGACGTGTCAATAACACAAATCACTTTCAATGATCTAGGGGCTAAGTTCCTTTCTTTGGTCCCAAGTGTCACGAGTTTAAATCCGGTCTTGATAGATGGATTTTTAGGATTAAAATTCCAAGGGACAAGTCCACTGGGAGGGACTTGACCCATGGGTCGCATGTTCTGAAGATTTTCGGGCTCGTAACAGAGTCTCAAACCTAAATCAGAGCCTCTGAGCAAAATTTAATCGGCCTTTTCCTTCAAGCAATACCTTAGTTACCTACCATATACATTTGAGACGATGAGTTAGCCACGTATCACTTGTTGACATATGTATGAAAATAAGTGTAAATTGGCTTTTATACTTTTAGTAATCATGTTTGAATACCGTTGAGGTTAAATTTATTTCAATTTTAAAATCGTACCTTACAAAACAGTCGTCCTCAACTATAATAACGTCTGTTATAAACGTCATCACACTATTAAAATTTTAGGCCTTTTTCAAAGACATACTTCATCATTAGGAATTCTTGTGGTACTGAAATTATTTGTATATTTCGTACAGAGGACTTTGGTTATTGGTCGTGTTCTCATTTAGCATATTTTTATTTTCTGTTTCAATCTCATTCAGGATATTGATTTTTTGTCTATTGTTCTCTTTGTGGATTATTGACATTGTTTTATCTGTGTTCTTAAATCGATGGTCAGTTTCTAAAATGTGTTCAGCAAAACTGGATTTTCGTTCTCTTTTAATAAAGTCAGAGAAATGTTCATTAAATCTTATTTTAAAACTTCTTGATGTTCTACCTATAGCCTATAAAATTTTTCACAGTCGTTACATTTGAGTCTGTGTACATCTTTATTTTCATATTTATTATTTTCTTCTATTTTATTAGGTACTAGATAATAACTGGCGTGCGCTGCTACGCCTAAATAAATGAAAATTAATGTGTTTTTATGTTTAGTTGAATAAGTAAAAGGAAAAATAATTATAAATTTATATTTTTACATACCCCGTGCTGATTACCCGGCATTGTCCGGGAATCTACTTATCCCGATCTTCTTGACATAAATGAGCTTAAATACGAAAATTAATGTGTTTTATGTTTAGTTAAATAAGTGTAGGGAAATAAATTATATCATCATTATTTTAGATACCCCGCTGTTTACCCGGCGTTGTTCGGGAATCTACTCATCCCGATCTTCTTGGCATAAATGAGCTGAAAGACAAAATTCGTTATTGTGAGTTATCCGTAAAAGAATACCCGTCATGTGCTGCTATGCTTGCTACGTACTTGTCTCGAACTTCTTGGCATCAATGAAAGACAAAAATGGTTATTGTGAGTTATCCGTAAGAGATAAACATATGCTGTCGCGGACGTTTTTGTAGAGCTTTTTGAAATATTCAATTCTGTGTACATTAATTTTGTGTATTTGTTATGGTTTAGACAGCGTAAGCCATTTAAGCGTCCAAAGAGCAATTTTTTCACGTTTTTCAACACCAAGGGCGATTTTTAAGGGTGTAGGAGTTGAGTATCACAACTCCCTTATAGCCTAGGTCCATCTCGGGAATCTCCTGAACATTTTTCAAAAATCCCCATCACAATCGGATCAACGGTATGGCCGCGCATAAAGTACGAACAAACAAACAAACAAACAAATAAACATTCATTTTTATATATTAGATTGGGTTATTTAATTTATTTCTAGTTTTGTAGCTTCTAAATAATAAATATGAAAATAAAGATGTATATAAACTTAAATGTAACGACTGTGAAAAAATGTATATAGGTAGAACATCAAGAAGTTTTAAAACAAGATTTAATGAACATTTCTCAGACTTTATTAAAAGAGAACGAAAATCAAGTTTTGCTGAACACATTTCAAAAACCGGCCATCGATTTAACAGCATAGATAAAACAATGCCAATAATTCACAAAGAGAACAATAGACAAAACATGATTATCCTGGAAGATATTGAAATTAACAAGGAAGCAGAGAATAAAATTATGCTAAATGAGAACACACCCAACAACCAAAGCCCTCTGTATGAAATATACAAATAATTTCAGTACCATAAGAATTCCTGAGGATGAAGCATGTCTTGGAAATGCCTAGAATTTTAATAGTGTGACAACGTTTATAACAGAAGTTATTATAGTTGAGAACGACTGTTTTATAAGGTACGCACTTAAAATTGAAATAAATTGGTTTTGTTAAATAATTCTCAAAAGTGAGCACTATTTCCCCACATGGGAATATACGGGTATAGACAGACAATAACAACAGCAAACAATTGATAATTTTCTGAATTCACTACCACAAGAGTTTTACAAGTAAACTGAGTGTTTCAGTACACAAAACAATGAGAATATTTTGTATTTGACTTTAGTTTGAATTTCAATTAATTAATAACACTTTTTTAAAAGGAAAATAGAAGTAGCTGAAATGAAATTCTTACATTCAGTAGCAGGCTATACATTGTGATATAAGGAATAAGAACCGAATTAAACATCTACAGTGTTATAGATAAAATTCAAAACTCAAGATCTAACTGGCTCCGACATATAGATAGATAGAATGACACACAATAGATTTCAGCAAATTTTGCTTGACTACCAACCCAAAGGAAGAAGACATACAGTATTGGGCGCCCCATATCTAAATGGAGGGATGCGGTCTCTTGATGTGGAAACAGGTCTACGGCCAAATTCCATGACATAGAAGAAGAATAACAATTTTAGAGAATTCCGACGGAATGAAGCTGCTGAGGTTGTTCTCGTGAATATAGTTTTGAAAAAATTATAGATCTCCACCGATCCTATCTAGTAGACACCAAAAAAGACAATGACTATATATATATATATATGTCCACCGCTGTGGTCTCGAGGTAGCGTGCTGCCTTGTCACACAGCGGGCCGGGTCGATTCCCGGTCGGGACAGGCTCCTAGGATGAGGTTTTTTCGGGGTTTTTCCTCACCTGTAAGACAAATGCCAGGAAGTTTAGGGCGCAACGGTCCCCAAAAATCACCCGGCCGTCATCACCATTATCATCATCATCATCATTAACATCCTTCACCGGCGTGGAAAGCAACGGGAAGCTACCACACCTATAATTCCCTAGTAAAGCTGCGGAGCATAGCACGGAAATGCTATGACTGCAGTGAAAGACTTGCCCTCGGGAAGAATTACGATGGATGGATACAATAGGTGACGTGTCAATAACACAAATCATTTTTTGATGATCTAGGGGTTAAGTTCCTTGCCTTTGGTCCAACTGTCGCGAGTTCAAATCCGGTCTGCATAGATGGATTTTTAGAATTAAAATTCCAAGGGACAAGCCCACTGGGAGGGACTTGAGCCATGGGCCGCATGTTCTGAAGATTTTCGGGCTCGTAAAAGAATGTCAAACCCAAATCAGAATCTCTGAACAAAATTTAATCGGCCTTTTCCATTCAAGCAATGCCTTAGTTGCCTACTAGATGTATGTGAGACGATGAGCTAGCCACTTGTTGACATATGTGTGAAAATAAGTGTAACTAAATTGGCTTTTATACTTTTAATAATCGGGGGCACGCCGTAGCGTAGTGGTTAAGGCACTGAGCTACAAGCCAGAGGGTCGAGGGTTCAAGTCCCGTTGGGGTCAGGATTTTTAAACTGACCCAAACCCTCTGGCGGCACTATGACCCTGGGGTCGACTCAGCCTCTAACGTAAATGAGTACCAGACGCTTGTTCTGGGGGTAAAGGCGGCCGTCACGCAGGGCTGACAACCCGGCTGACATAAAGTGCCGATTGTCTAGAAAAAGTGGGAGCCCTAACCTCCTACTACCCCAAGGGCCTCCGGGTCTGTTGTGGGATCACTTTACTTACTTTACTTTAAAAAAGTGATCCCACAACAGGCCTCAAGAGGCCCTTGGGGTAGTAGGAGGTTAAGGCTCCCACTTTGTCTAGACAATCGGCACTTGATGTCAGCCGGGTTGTCAGCCCTGCGTGACGGCCGCCTTTACCCCAGAACAAGCGTCTGGTACTCATTTCCGTTAGAGGCTGAGTCGACCCCAGGGCCATAGTGCCGCCAGAGGGTTTGTGTCAGTTTAAAAATCCTGACCCCAACGGGACTTGAACCCTCGACCCTCCGGCTTGTAGCTCAGTGCCTTAACCACTACGCTACGGCGTGCCCCCACTTACTTTACTTTACTTTTAATAATCATGTTTGAACACCGCTGAGGTTAAAATTATTTCAATTTTAATTTCGTTAATCGCCAAAATTGGACCATTAGGCGTAGGAGTTCATCAGAAAATAACATTTTAAAAATCTCTCTAGCGGTAGCAAATTTCGATGTGTCTCAACAAAATGTGTTATTAAAATAAACCGAGGGAATTATCTTCCAAAAACCGGTGAAATCCGACTATCAATAAGTGGGGATTTACCTAAAACCCTAAATTTAAAATTGACCCTAGCAACCGCCATGTTTGGTTTCGACGCAGTGTATATCATAACATTGAATCCTTAAATTGTCAATTTATCCTACAAGATACAATAGTTCAATGTATTTAGTATTTTTAATAAAGTAATGCAAACATGTGTAGAAGATATAATTTAAATTGATGACAGTTTATACAATCTATACTTATCAAATTCATTTTTTATTATTTTATATTACACCATACAGATACAACAGAAGTCATGAAGATGAAATAAAATTTTCGAAAAGCTTCACAGGAATAAGATACATGGAATAATAAAGAAATATCGAGGAAGACGGAGTGTAAAACTAAAAAAAAGTATGATTTATACAATGTGCAAATATGTAATAACTTACGATTATGCATTATTTGTTTTCTCTGCTGTTTTCAATGCAGACCGACACTTTTAAATAAGCTTGTATTCGAAATTGAGTTTCTCCAATTTAAGAAAAATATATTCCTTAAACCAGCAAAATTGGATCATAATTTCGACTTGCTGAGGAATTCGCTTAGTTTATGTAATTATTGCGTGACGGACATTTTTAAGTTTACGAATATTTGAGAAAAATATTTTTCGAAAAAAAAAATCAACCAAAGAGAAACAGAGAGGTGAATAGTGAAAACTACCTCTTAGTGAGCTACATCATCTTTATGGGAGACTAAATTTAATAAGATCTGTTAAGTCTCGTGGACTGGACATGTGGGACGAATGGGGAAAGAAAGAGGGCATGGAAACTCCTTGTAGGAAAACCAAGGAGAAGGCGCTCAGTTTGTAGGCTAAGAATGAAATGGGAGAATATCATTAACCATGATTTGTGAATAAGCTTAATTATATAGGAAAGATTGGAAAACATTACTTGAAGATAGGAGTATATGGAGAGATCATGTCCGTGAGACGATGAACCTCCGGATTCGATAGTGTCCTTGAGTTAATTAATTAACAATGTTTAAGTAATAATTAGTTAAGTCCAGAAAGTAAACAATACACTCTTATTTAACCTACTTTGGCCAGTTTGTTACAGACTTTGTTACAGATACTGGTATTAGAAAATGTATGACCACAAATCTAAAAATATGAGAATGTGACTTTTTAAAGACAATGAAAATACTAAATTTCCATCGTAAGATTTATGTCTATATAAATTTTATTTACTTACTCCAAACTCAAAATAAAGTTTTAAAAATATGAGATGTCATAGGAATCCGCCTCTTAATTATTATTATTATTATTATTATTTATTTGGCCACCGCTGTGGTCTCGAGGTAGCGTGCTGCCTTGTCACGTAGCGGGCCCGGGTTCGATCCCCGGTCGGGGCAGTTTTTCTGGGTGAGGTTTTTATCGGGGTTTTTCCTCACCTGTAAGACAAATGTCAGGAAAACTTTAAGGTCCAAATGGTCCTCGAAATCATATGGCCATCATCATCATCCTTATAATTATCATCTCATCATCATCATCATCATCCTTCACCGGTGTGGAAAGCAACGAGAAACTACCATATCTACAATTCCCTAGTAAAGCTGCAAAGCATAGCATGAAAACGCTATGATTGCAGTGAAAGACCAGCCCTCGGGCAGAATTACTATGGATGGATGGATTATTTATTTATGTATTAACTAAAACTCACTGCCACTGTCGAACCCGGACGATATTGGTCGAGGGTAAATATGCTCTTCATAAATTCCTATTCTGAGCTAATGCTTGGTAATCATTTCCTAAAAATTCACATCTCTCAAATCACGGTTGATGTTATTCTCTCATCTTATAATTAGGATACTTACTAGGCGCTTTCCCTCTAGTTTTCCTACACAGTGTCCATAGTCCCTTTAATTCCCCATCCGTGCCATATGACCTACTCATCGGATTCTAAGATACTTATCCGTTCTTATTACATCTGGTTTCCCATAAAGATCATATAGTTCACTGTTATTATTGTTATTGTTATTATTATTATTATTATCATCATCATTCTACTTCATGATATTAGGCCTTTTGATCCGTTTTCACATCAAGTGGGATTTACTGAATCTTCCCATCTAGTAAATGGGCGTCCAACACTTCTATGTCCTATTGGTTTGTACTTTAATAATAATAATAATAATAATAATAATAATAATAATAATAATAATAATAATAATAATAATAATAATAAACTAGAAGGAAAGCGCCCAGTTGGTAGTTCAAGAATGAAATGGGAGAATTTCAACTATGATGTGAGGGAAGTAGATTATACAGAGGATGATTGGAAAATATTAGCTCAGGGACGTTTGGAGAGCTTATGTCAGCGCAGCCATGAAACTACGGGTTCGATAGTGCCAATGAGCTATTATAAATAGGGCTCCCCGTAGCGAATTGGACCAATTCGGAATATCCTATAAGGTGATACATTGGAGGTTCGAGTCTCGGTGCTGTCAGGACTTTTAAACTACCCTAAACCTTCTGGATGTACCATTGCCTGGGTTCGACTCAGCCTCTAACAGAAGTGAGTAACACACTCTTTTTCTGAAGGTAAATACTGCCGTCACGCAGAACTAACAATTCGTGCCGTTTGTCTAAAAAGGCGAAAGCCTTAACCTTCTACTGTCCCTAGGGCTTCCTGAGGCCTGTAATCGTATCACTTTACCTTTTCTTCTTCTTCTTCTTCTTATTATTATTAACTATGATTTGAGGGAAGTTGATTATACAGGGGATGATTGGAAAGCATTGGCTCAGGGTAGGGATGTATGGAGAGCTTATGTCCGCGCGGCGATGAACCTACGAGTTCGATAGTGCCAGTGAGAGAGATTATTATTATTATTATTATTATTATTATTATTATTATTATTATTATTATTATTATTCCTAAATGTGGTTTGGAATGGAAACCTGAGGGAAGGCGAGGCAGAGGAAGACCTAAAACCTCCTGGAGTCAGGGAATATATTTATACATGAAGGAGAAACATCTACAACAAGGAGATTGGATTGGCCGACAAAATTGGCTACTAGTAATCGGACGATGTCAAAGACATTAATCAACCGACGATCTATTATTATTATTATTATTATTATTATTATTATTATTATTATTATTATTATTATTATTACTATTATTATTATTATTATTATTATTATTATTATTATTATTATAACTAGGAAAAATAAGTTACAAATATATAATTCAATAGTGAGATGTACTGTCACATATGGAGCTGAAGCATGGAAATTCAACAAAAACTTACGACGATGGAAATGGATTTCTTGAGGAGAGCAACAAGTTGTTCAAAATTGAAAATAATAATAATAATAATAATAATAATAATAATAATAATACGAGAAAAAATGAATATTAAATATTCAATAGTAGATTAAATAGGACACAAACAATTAAAATGATAGAGCGTGTACGGAGAAAAGTTACCCAGAAAAAAAAAATGGAATGGCGTCCTCCTGGAAGAAGAAAGAAAGGTAGACCTCGAAACTCGCGGTTGCAAGAAATAAGAATTGGAATGCGAACAAGAGGACTGGAGGATATGGAGTGGATGGATAGAGACGAGTGGAGAAGAAAATAAAACTTTAGGCACAGAAAGATGTGTAAACATTGACAATCTGTATATAAATAAATAAAATGAATAATGTGATATATTTTGTATCTTACTTACTGTGAATTGTGAAAGTTTTGGTGTGAAATCTTGAATGTGTAAATACAGTACAGTTTGTCTATTGGTATCACTGTTTCCGAACAGTTTCACGTTTACGTACCTCGTTCTTCCCATAGACTGAATTACATAACGCACCAAAGTTTGTAGGAACGCTATTAAAATCTGGGCCACCTGCCAAATTAACGAGTTGTTTATGAAGCCAAAAGAGTTAACGCAAACAGTTGACAAATTCAGTAGCAGCAGAAACAAGCTCATGTAGAAATTGCTACAAAATTAATCACCTTTCTTGTCCACTTACTTCTTACGAGTCATCGTTACAAAAAAAAATATGTACCCGTAATGGGTGGTCCACACACGTTCTTTATAGAACATTTTCGTGCTAAAACTCGTAAAAATGTCCATATAATTGTTTCCATTTAACTTTACCCTCAACAACAGGTCAGTGGCGGTCATTGGCATCATACTATTGGAGGGGAATATTGAAGTATTTTGTGAAACAGTGTTTGTCAATATGTTGATCGAGAACCAGCACTGATTCTTTAGAATATATACAAGGGAGTTTCAATTTTTTCCCCTGTTGATATTGAATTCAATTTTTTGTTGCTGTTCATTTTTAAAGTGCAATTTCCTTCAGAAAAAAGCGCCTCCACTGTCAAAATGGGTGTCCAACAGTCTGGAAAATCTTGAAAACCGGGTACAAGTCGGGAATTTGAAAGCAACCGGGAAAACCGGGAAATAGACGCGAATTCGAAAATTGACGGACATCTATCTTTAATTCAAATCAAGATATATAAATTCAAGATATAAGGAAGCAGAGTTAGACCGAAAAAATAAATTGTTCGAAGAAGAAAAAGCCAAAGTTGCAAAAAGAAAAGCTGACATTTTTATTAAAGAACTGGAAAAAAAAAAAAACAAAAAGAAAATCTTTACACTATGAAGTAGGCAAAGAAATTGCAGTCGTTGACGAAAGAATCAAACGATAAAAAATATGAATAAAATAATTTCAATGTGAGAATGTTTGCAATGTTTTATCGTAATATAGTTCATGTTAAATATCCATCCATCCATCCATAGTAATTCTGCCCGAAGGCGAGTCCTTCACTGCAATCATAGCATTTTCTTGCTATGCTTACAGCTTTACTAGGGAATTGTGTAGGTGTGGTAGCTTCCCGTTGCTTTCCACACCGGTGAAGAATGATGGTGATGGTAATGATAAGGATGATGATGATGATGGCCATATGATTTCGGGGACCGTTTGGGCCTTAAAGTTTAATTGACATTTGTCTTACAGGTGAGGAAAAACCCCGATAAAACCTCATCCAGAAAAACTGCCCAGACCGGGGATCGAACCCGGGCCCGCTGCGTGACAAGACAGCACGCTACCTCGAGACCACAGCGGTGGACGTGTTTATATATATATTTTGCTATTCTTGTTTAAGACCTTACAAAAATTATGTGTTTTTATTATTTACACATATATTATTTACATAAACATATTTTTACAAAATTAGCTTTACTAGAATTAATTAAATTTAGCACTCAAAAAACTCAGGAATTATTCTTTGATGCCATGAAAAAACTGGAAAATAGTCGAGAATTCCATATTTTTAATTTGCTAGACACCCTGTACTTTATAGAATATTTTCGTAACTGAAACTCATATAAAGTCCAAGTAATTGTTACAGCTTAACTTTACCCTCAACAACAGGTCAGTGGCGGTCAAAAATTGCATGTATTCTCAAAAGAAAAACTACCCTATGGGAAAAAATAATGAATTAATAATTAATGTCTTGCGCTGTTGCCGAGTAGTTTCAGGTATCATGCCTTGGTGCAAAGATAAAGGTCTTGAGCTGGTTCGAGTCCCCATGGAAGAAGACATTTTCTCATAGAATTTCGGCCAGTATGTGACCGGTGCCCTCGCAGAACCAAGCGCATTAGAGGTTGAAATGGCGATAGAAAAATTGAAGCTGTATAAATCATGTTCAGATGAGATCCCAGCAGAACTGATAAAATCAGGGGAGAAAAAATTATGGACAAGGCACGCCGGTTACTTAGTATGATTAGGGAAAAATGATGATCTTACAGATGAATGGAAAGAATCAAATATCCGCAGCAATTTATAAGAAGGGAGATAAATCTGATCGCAACAACTACAGGGGCAACTTATTACTTTCAATTTCGTCAACAAAATTCTAACAACTATATTAGTAAGCAGACTTGCTCCTTATATTGATGACATTCTAGGAGATCATCAATGTGGATTTAGAAGAAACATGTCTACAACAGATCAGATTTTTAGCTTAAGATAGATTTTAGAAAAGAAATGGGAATATAATGGTACTGTACATCAACTATGTGTAGACTTCAAAAAGGCATACTACTCAATTAAGAGGGAGAAGTTATATAGTATCCTGCTAGAGTTCGGAATTCCTAAAAAGTTAGACTTATATGAATGTGTCTAAATGGCACAAAGAATAGGGTGAGTGTAGGCAAACAGTTTTCGGATACTTTTGAAATCCAGAATGGGCTGAAGCAAGGAGATGCACTATCTTCTCTACTATTTAATTTTGTACTAGAGCATGCTATCAAATCTTTAGAGGATGAAGAAAGCCTACAACTCAATGGTATTAATAAGCTGTTAGTTTATGCTGATGATGTAGTACTATTGGGCGATAGCGAGGAGATACTGAAGGCCAACACGCACACACTATTGAGTAACACTAAGAAATTGGGACTGGAAATAAATATCAATAAAACTAAATATATGGTCACACATAGAAATACATTATATAATGGAAATGGACAGCTAATGACAAATGAGGGAAATTTTGAGGAAGTGGCTGAATTCAAATACCTAGGAACAATAATCACAAATAGGAATGAGATGCACAAAGAAATTAAACATAGGCTCAATTCTGGAAATGCGTGTTATTATGCATTACAGAGACTCTTGACGTCCCAACTCCTTTCAAAAAACGTTAAACTGAAAATATATAAAACTATTATTCTACCAGTTATATTATATGGATGCGAAACATGGACTCTTACTTTAAGGGAGGAAAGGAGATTACGAGTATTTGAGAATAAAGTTCTTAGGAAAATTTTGGACCAAAGAGAGATGAACAGACAGGTGAATGGAGAAGACTACATAACAGTGAATTACATGGTCTTTATAGGAAGCCAGATATAATAAGAACAGTTAAGTCTCGTAGACTGCGATGGGCAGGACATGTGGCACGAATGGGGAATGAAAGACGTGCATGGAAGCTTCTTGCAGGAAAACCAGAGGGAAAACGCCCAGTTGGTAGACCAATAATGAGGAGAGAATAACATTAACTATGATTTGAGGGAAGTAGATTATACAGGAGATGATTGGAAAACATTGGCTCAGGATAGGGATGAATGGAGAACTTATGTCTGCGCGGCCATCAACCTACGGGTTCGATAGTGCCAGTGAGTTAGTTATGTGACCGGTGCCCAACCGTCCTCGTGTAGCGGTTACAGGATGAGAAAACCAGCTGTAACGGCTGGAGGAACCGACATGTGACTCCTATACTGGCTGGATCATCGTCCACCTCTGTGATTAATTCATGTGGATGTGACGCCAATAACAGGAAAAATTATTCACAATAAAAAAGATAAAAATAAACTAAAAATGGCGGCAAAAAATAAGATACCAGGAAAAAAAATTAATTTAAAACTCTCGTTTAATCATTTTATTGTTAATTGATTTTTGAGTTTAGTTTAATATAAATGGTGATAAACTCGTGTACCCAACCCATTATCACCCTTAAGTTCACAATTATTGATAATTGCAAATTAGATATATTCCAACTTAAATTCTACCCCCTTAAAAATAAAACTTTACAAGGATAATAAAAATATCTGGAGCTACAACAAATTTTATAACTTTATCATCTACTCTATGGAGTATGTTCATTAAAAATAGATTATTTTAAGTTCAATATGGAGGATATTCTGATGCACTCGAAAATTCGAAAAAATGCACAACATTTTCGAAAAATGGACTGGTAGACCAAACACCTAGATATTTTGCGCCTTGCAGTTTTATTAATCATTAGTGGAAAATTGTATTCATTACAAATAATGTAGGCCCTACAATTTTTATTTTTTTAATGGCGCGACAAGCCTAAAAGTCCTTAGCTTACCACTGACCTCACATCCACATGTGTTAATCACTGCGGTGGACTATTATCCAGCCAGTGTACGGGTGACAAGGTTACCATGTCGGTCTCGCATCTGTAATAGCTGTTTTCCTCAACCTGGTGCTGTTCCTCATTGCATCTATCCAAATTTCTCACGATGTTAGGAGGGCACCGGTCCCAAAATAGCCGAAATTTCTTGAAAACATTTATTCTCTCATGGTGACTTGAACCAGCGCAACACCTGAAGCTCTGCACCAAAGCCTGATGACTTAAACCATTGGATTACGGTGTGTTTACAAAGATACAACGAATTTCCCCTGGACTGGAATTGTCTTTTGAAGTTTCAGTCAAATATGTAATTTTAGAATATATAATTGTAAAACTTAATACCTGTTTAGATGCTGTCTTCCTCACATTTTTGTTAAAAGATTGTTTAAAACTGTAGGCCGTTTGGAACTTATTGCTTCAGCAGTAGGCGAGGAATTTCGAGAATACATTTCTTTATAGGCGAAATAACTTTATTTAATTGCACATAAGTTGAATTGCGATAAGAAATAACTAACTCGTAAGCTTAGCTCCTCCCTTAAAATAAGAGTCCAATGATTCGCATCTATATAACCTGGGAGAATAACAGTTTTATGCATTTTCATTTTATTTTTATTTTTTTAGAGAAGTTGGAACGAGAAACGTCCCTGCAATACATAATAGTATGCATTTCCAGAATTAAATCTAAGTTTAATTTTTTTGTGCATCTCATTCCTATTTGTAATTATTGTTCATAGGTATTTAAATTCAGCCACTTCTTCATAATTTCCCTAATTTGTCATTAACTGTTTATTTCCATTATATAAAGTGTTATTGGTGTTTATTTCCGTTCCCAATTTCTTAGTGATACTCAATAGAGTGTGCATGTTGGCCCTTCGTATCTCCTCGCTATCGCCTACTAACACATCATCAGCATAAACTAACAGTTTATTAACACCATTGAGTTGCAGGCCTTCTTCATCCTCTAAAATTTTGATGGCATATGCTAGTACAAAATTGAATAATAGAGGAGGTAGTGCATCTTCTTGCTTTAATCCATTATGGATTTCAAAATTATCGGAAAATTGTTTTAATAACCACACCCTACTCTTTGAGCCATTAAGGCACGTTCGAATAAGTCTAACAAACTTTTTAGGAATTCCGAAATCCAGTACAATATTGTACAATTTCTCCCTCTTAAGTGGATCGTATATGCCTTTTGAAATCTACAATACATTTGCTGCACATAGCCATTTTATTCCCATATCTTTTCTAAAATGTGTCTTATAATAAAAATCTGATCTATTCCTTTAAATCCGCGTTGATGATCACATGTTACGTCTTCAATATAAGGAGTAAGTCTGGATACCAATATATTCGTTAGAATTTTGTACGAAGTTGAAAGTAATGAGATTCCCTTGTAGTTGTTGCGATCAATTTTATCTGCTTTCTTATAGATTGACATGATGGCCAATTCTTTCCATTCATTTGGAAGAGTATATTTTCCCAAATCGTACTAAGCAACCGGTATATCTTGTCCATCAGTTTCTCTCTCCCTAATTTTATCAGTTCAGCTGGGATCCCATCTGAACCCGATGCTTTATACATCTTTATTTTTCTATCGTCACACCAGCCTCTAATGCACTTGGTTCTGTGACTAATACTTTTGCTGTCTGTAATTCATCGTCTTCAATATCCCGTTCTGCATGTACATTTAATAGCCGATTAAAGCAATTTTTCCATCTATTTAATATACTCTGGAGTCTGCAATCATACCCTATTTTCGAATTATATTTTTACCTAGCCTGAAATCATTTCCTTTCTATCCTAATTTCCTGATATAATTCTCTGATGTTCCTATTTTTGCATTCATTTCGGAATCATTAATTATCTATCTGAAATATTTAATCTTTTTAATATTCTAAAATCTCGGGGTTTTCCGTCTGATGTTGCCTAATTGTTCTAAATTTACTTCATTTGGCTTGTGTAAACAATACATTTTTGCTATCTCTCTTTCCTTTACAATGTCGGGACATTCTCATCAAATCATTCCTTGTGTTTCCTCTTTTTTTTAAAAATAACATACTCTTCCTGATGCTGACAATTTAATAGTACATTTTACAGTCTCCCATTCTCTATTGATATCAGCTTCTGGTTCGATTGTCTCATTTTCATCTGAAAATTCTAATATATCAAATCAATTAGCAATTTTGATCTGGTATTCATGCCGCAGTACATCATTTCTCAGGTTTTTAATTCAACATTTTCAGAATCATCTTTAGTGTTTATTTATCACATAAGCGATAACCATCCAAAGCAAATAACAAAATACAAACCTAAAGGCACCCGAGATGTGGGCAGACCTAGAAAGAGATGGGCTGAAGTCGGAACGGGTCAACAGACCTAATCCATGAATGCAGATGATGATGATGATAAGCGATAACCGTTCTCTGATTTTTCACCCTGACCAGATGATGATCCGAATTGCAGTCTGCCACACCGACTGATATAACATCTACAATGCTATTATGCCAGCGTTTATCTACTAATGCATGAACTATCTGGTTTCGCGTTTCTCAATCAGGAGATGACCAGTTATATCTTTATGCTGGAATGTTGTGCTCTAAACAATAATATTCTTTGATATGTCAAAGGTGAATTATCTAACCCCATTGTCGTCACTATCTTCATGAAGACTGAATTTGTCTATTGTTGGTCTGAATATGTCTTCCCGTCCCACTTTTGTATTAAAATCTAATACAATTTTCACCATATCGTGATAGACTATTAAATACGCATTATAATTCTTCATAGAACTCATTATTTATCTTATCATCCTTATCTTCTGTGAGGCCATGTATATTTACTGTATGATTACAAAATCATGTTGTTTACCTTTTAGAATTGTGTAGAATATCCTATTGCTGACAAACTTAACTTCTTGGATAGGTGAGAGGATCGTCCGAATTCTGATCTCTCTGCATCCCCCATAGTACAATGCAAAACCTCTTGCTTCCTGGTCATATATCTTCCTGTAAAGTGGCTATATCCAAGGATGATTCATCTAATTCTCTTGTTAATATTTATAGTACCCCGCTATTATATAATGTCCTAACATTCCATGTTCCTAGAATATGTACCTATGTTTGAGCCTTTGCTATGGATTCTCTGAAGTAATCTGGCCCGGAGATCCGAATGGGGAGACTATTTTACCTCTGGAATATTTTACCCCAGTGGAACTCTTGTATCCGTTTCTTTTTATGGCGAAAGATCGCCACTCATTCGACCAAGGAACTTTTTTTTCGTTTGGCGTATTGTCTTTAACCAATCCGGCATGGATAACCATTTCGGCAGAATTGCTACTGCCGGCATAGATCTCGGTGCCATTTAAGCACGCAAGTCACACCACCGCGACAAGGCAAAGATAGCATGGGGGAAGTATACATAAAGAACACAATTCCCGATTGTATCTGATTCTCCATTCCCCACTATACTGAAATTGACCGTGTATTCTTCTCAGGACCTTTCTTTAAAAAACTCTCAATTTGTGAGCATCATCCTGTCTCATAATCCATGCTTCGCTTCTATACATTTTGTTCTTTATTTTAAAGGATAACGTACCTCCTACAATTAAAAAAATAACAAGTCAGTGAATTTTTTCAGAAAACGTATGAAACATACAATTAAAACGTAATCTACTAGATATACAGTACCTGGTTCCTAGCCACGATATGCCTAACATTGATTTGATCCAAAGCACGACATGAAAACAATAAAAAATAATTAAGGGATTTATAGTTTCATTAAAAGAAGCTTAAAGAACTTGCGGATTGTAAATCAGTCCTAGAAGTTACTTAGAATATAAAACAAAATTATGTTTAAACATGTTTTAGTAGTTTCTAAAGGCATATTGTGTCTTAATATTTTATTTAATGATACTTTGAAATGGTGAATATGATGAAATGGGTCCTGATAATAGAATTCTAACTCAACATTTGTCTTGGCGGCTATGTAAAATCAGGAAACATCAAGTCAGTTTGTCTTAGAGGCGAGGAAAACCCCCGAGAGAGAGAGAGAGAGAGAGAAAAAAGAAAGAAAGAAACATCACAAGGAAAGTTATCCGGACTGGGGATCGAACCCGGGTCCTCTGAGTAAGAGGCAGCAGCACTACCTCGAGACTACAACGGTTTTTTTCTCGTTTTCTTTCGTTTACACTGTTCTTCCTTTTTGTTTTACCTTTGTTAAACTTTTTATCGTATTCACACATACAAACACAAGACAGGACACACACCCAGACCCAAGGTGGGGATTTAAAATCCCCTAACCCGCCGGGAATCGAACCCGGGTCGCCGGAGTGGAAGGTAGGGACTCTACCGACTAGGCCACGGCGCGACGGACATGGTTAAATAAGATGAATAATTTGTTATATTTTTTCTGGTTTTTAAACAACGCGGAGGCATATAATAAGGTTGAAATTTCTATTTTACATAATATATTTTAATATCGTCCTTGGCCTTGTGGTGACTAATGTAATTCACGTTTTCTTTAATTAGCTGTGTTGAATTATACTTACCTCACGTTTACAGCATTGGAACCATGCACATCTCCCCATCCTGCATAACACACGTAAGATAATATTTGTTATCTCGGCGCCATTTTGTCACCACACGTAAAATATTACGCCAATGTATGTTTAAAGAGCTTGTATTGTCTGACTGTACGCACTGAGAACACCATTTAACAGGAAGCGATTACGCTATGAGTCATTTTCTCTCTCCTACATTCCCTTCATTCTCCCTCCCCCCTCTGCAGTCTTGTTCAACCAGCTGATGATATTCAATGTATCACTACAATTATAACATATTTATATTTCATTCTTATTTATGGAAGCTTTAACATCTAAGTTACAACTAAAATCTAACACACTGCCACTATTGAACCTGCAGGTTTATGGCGAGCTCTCCACATATCCCTAATCTGAACCACTGCTTTCCAATCATCCCTTGTATAATCTACTTCCCTCAAATCATGGTTAATGTTATTCTCTCACCTCATTCTTGATCTACTAACTGGGCGTTATCTCTCTTGTTTATCTACGGGAAGCTTCCATGCACCTCTTTCATTCCCCATTCGTGCACATATCCTGCACATCGCAGTCTACGACACTTAATTGTTCTTAAGATCAAACTGCGGCAGAAATGAAATTTATGAGACGTACTGCAGGTTACTCAAGAATAGACCATAAAAGGAATTCTGAGATTCTCAAATAATTACAAACAGAATCAGTCATGGAATATGTACAAAAATACAGAAACAACTGGAAATCTCACGTAAGAATAATGAGCAGAACAAGAATACCACGTCAAAGCTTAAATTACCAGCCATCAGGCAAGAGATCTTTGGGCAGACCCTTCAAACGTTGGATTGAGGCCGTAACAGACCACTAGGTCTATCACATGAAAGGAAGAAGAAGAAGAAGATAAAAATTAAAATATGTACCTTTTGGCAAGTGCCGTCGACCTCAATTGTGTTAAAATGTTGTATTTAAAATATTCACTGTACGCCTTTCGGAAGTTAACTTCCATCATCAACAGGGTGAGTATATGCTATTGGCTGTTCTTGTTTTACGATGTTGTAGACGGTGATAGTCTTGAAGTGTCGTTGGTAGCAACAACTATTCACTTCAACGGAACTTGATATGAATGTTATCAGCATTAACTGTTCTTATTATATCCGTTTTCTTATAAAGACCATGTAGCTCACTGTTGTGTAGTTTTCTCCATTCTCCTATCTCCATTATCTCTCTTTGGTCCAAACATTTTCCTAAGACCTTTATTCTCAAATACTCCTAATCTTTTCTCCACCCTTAAAGCAATAGTCTGTGTTTCGCATCCATGTAATATAATTGGTAGAATAACAGTCGTATATACTGTATTTTCATAAGTAATGCCACGAGTTATTTCCAATTTATCTAGAGAATTTGGAAATCAAGAGTGGCATTTGTTAGGACTATTTAACGAATAAAATTAAGCTGTTTACTCACAAATCATTATTTAACTATAGTTATTTTAAAATATTTATATATTTAATGTAAACGGCGATGTTTGAAAACAAATGAGAAACGATAGGTATTACCCGTTTAAGGAGTAAGTGCAGTTGTTGACGGAGGGCACTGCAGTCGTGTTTATGCAGGAATAGAACACGTGACACTGCTATCTAAGACTGCAGAGGGGCATGGGACGTGGGACGCTGACAGTATACACTGTCTTATATAGCGTCACGTGTAGCAACAAACAGAGCTTCGTAATTCTTCCGCCTGCAGAGATATTTTGAATGAGTAATACGCTTCATCTGCTTCTTTTGTTTATCACTGCAACCAGATCATACTATTTATTGCCAAAGGAACGCAATATTGTAAGAATGCTCTCTAGTGGAGAAAAAAAAATGAAAACACATCAAACTGTATATTAATTCATTTCTGATGTCGTATGATGTAAATATGACAATTATATTTTTCTGGATTGTTACCTGGGAAAAAATACATTTAAGAAAGTGCAAACAGTGGTTTCTTTTTTTGGTGGTATAATCAATTGCTACAAATGTTTTTATATTAACTCCCGCATGCGGCATGTGTTGACATTCATGCACCATATATACAATCTGGTAGCCGTATTTCTCACAGACTCTGTCAGTGCAAAATAATGGCCAGACCTGTTCAGAATAATAAAAAGGAGGAGCATTCTTTAATACGGTAATTATAACACTGATAAATATTTCGTGAAACACGACTCTGATTGGTTGTAAAACAGAAATCATTGAACGCGATTGGTCATTGACTCCCATTTGGGGCATGAGTTAAATAGTCAGTTTAACTTTTTTTGAAAGAGTTCAGACGCATAATATCATGCATTTCCAGAATCGAGTATATGTTTAATTTCTTTGTACATTCTTCTTCTTCTTCTTCTTCTTCCTTTCATGTGATAGACCTAGTGGTCTGTTACGGTCTCAATCCAACGTCTGAAGGGTCTGCCCAAATATCTCTTGCCTAGTGACTGGTAATTTAAGATTTGACATGGTATTCTTGTTCTGCTCATTCTTCTTACGTGAGATTTCCAGTTGTTTTTGTATTTTTGTACATATTCCATGACTGATTCTGTTTGTAATTCTTTGAGAATCTCAGAATTTATTTTATGGTCTGTTCTTGAGTAACCTGCAGTACGTCTCATAAATTTCATTTCTGCCGCAGTTAGTCTTTGTTCATCTATACTGCGAATTGTTCAGGCCTCACTGCCGTAACATAATATGGGTCTGCCCAGAGTTTTATAAATTCTAGTTCATGTGTGTTGCTATACTGTGTTTGGCTTGAAAATATTATTTGTAATTCCAGTTATTCTGTTAAATTTTATAATTTTTTGACTAAAATATTTTTCCTCTTCGTATGTAACTTGGTATCCGAGATAGTTAAATGTGTTAGTTTGTTCTAATATTCTATTATTAATAACAATTTTACTGCGAACTGGGTCTTTTCCTATGAAAGCCATGACTTTAGATTTTTCTGTTGAGATTTCCATGTTGTAGATTATTGCAATTTGGTGAAAAGAGTGGACTGAACGTTATAGGTCCTCATTCCCATATGTAATTATTGTCGCTAGGTATTTGAATTAACATCTAAGTTATATCGCATCTAAAAGTTTTAGTTGTATTGGTCCGAAAATAAGCCAGTTTTGATTCGAATTTTAAATGGAAATGCCAGGCTACGTGTTATAATCCCTACTTTGGCATTTCGCGAATTCCGAAGAAATGTACCTACCTATTGAAGTAATTCTCATGAAAATATTTTTGAAAAAATTACAAATATCCATCGATCCTACTTAGTAGACACCGAAAATGGCCATTACACACACACACACACACACATTTTTTATTATCTTATCATATATATATATATATATATATAGAGCTATAACGGTTTGTGACCCGAAATGCTGACCACATGTCACACTATACTGGCTGGGTTGATCGTGCACATCTGTGATTAACACATGTGGACGTGAGGCCAGCAGCGGCTGGTATGCCGAGAGCTTTTTAGGTCTGTCGTTCCATGGTAAACTTTACCTTGTGGTGGAGCAACAAGATACAAAGATACCACGAATTGCCCTGCGACTAGAATAACCTCAATTCCAATGGTGGATCAATTCTTCTATTCCTATCTTGAAGATAATGGAATCCCGAATTCCAAGGCTTGAGACCATTTGCCCCGGTTGTTAAATTTTGGGTGTTAGATTAATAGCTATTACCGCTGCGACGGGGTTTTTTGGTATATTTTGGCATTTTCCCTTGTACCAAGGGAAACCGCACAAGGGCAAATGCCGAAATAGACCAATAAGCTTGCGTGCTTAGGTAACACCGAGAGATGTGCCGGCGGTAGCATTGGCTGCGGAAAGGGTTACCCTTGCCGGACAGAACTAAGGCGATAAGCCAGACGAATAAGTTTCTTGGTCGGAAGAATGAAGATCTTTCACTGTAAAAGTATAACCGTCAGAGACGCGGACATGGGTTCAATTGGGGTAAAATTTTCTGGAGGTAAAAGTAGTCCCCCATTTGGATCTCCGGACGGGGACTTCTTCAGGAAATCTTTGGCAAAGGTCCAAACATAAGGACATATTCCTAGGAACATTGAATGGTAGGACCTTACAGGTGGGAGATAATATCAACCATTCTTTGAGGGAGGTACATTATACAGGGGTGATTGGAAAACATTACCTCAGGATAGAGACGTAGGGAAAGCTTACGTCCGCGCGTCCTTGAATCTATGTTTTCGATAGTGCAGATGAGTTATTTAGTCGTGCCATGAAGTTGTGTGTGTGTGTACTGTACATTAACTAATTTATATGCAGACTTAAAAGAAGTGCATACTATTCAATCAAGAGGGAGAAAGTGCTGAACCTCTAAGAAGTTAGACTTATTCTAATGTGTTGCCACGAAGAGTAGGGTGCGTGTAGGGACACAATTCTTAGATACTTTTAAAATTCACAATGAATTGAAGCAAGGAGATGCACCATCTCTTCGACTCCCAATTATTTATCATTTCGTTTCCAGTATCTATCCTCCAACCGTAACTTAAACACAAGGTCACAACATAGTCTCTTGCTTAATATACCGCAACGTAGGACATCACATCACTCCATGTCATATACTATCTTCACTTCTCGCAACTGGAATTCCCTACCACAAGAAATAAGGGGCTGCCGGACATTGGCATCTTTTAAAAGAAGTATAAATTTATATCTGCTCTAACCTCGACTTCATCATTACCCAGTTTAAGGTACATATATTAATTGGTGTTTCTCGTATAATTTATCATACTTAGATTATTATTATTATTATTATTATTAGGGTATATTAATATTGTATTATTATTGTTATTATCGTATAAAATGTTATTTCTACATAAAATTTACTTTACAACATTTAATGTATTTTTAACTCTATAGTTATTATAGTGTATATCTATATTTGTCAAATATTTATTTGTATTTGTGCTATTTGAGTGGAAGAGAAGGCATTATGGCCTTAACTCTGCCAGAATAAATAAAACATTATTATTATTATTATTATTATTATTATTATTATTATTATTACTATTCAATTTTTATTTTACTAGAGTTTGCTATCATATCATGGTTCATGGTCGCGCAAACATAAGATCTCCATACATCCGTATCCTGAGCTAATATTTTCCAATCATTTCTTGTATAATTTACGTCTCTCAAATCATGGGTAATGTAATAATCCCATTTCATTCTTAGCCTACCTACAAGCTTACCTTTCTGATTTCTCCACAGGAAGTTTCCAAACTTATCTTTAATTATCCATTGGTATCATTTGTCCAGCCCATCGCAGTTTAAGGGATTTAATATTCCTATTACCCATAGAGATCACGTAGCTCACTCATCATGAAGCTTGCTCTTAGGTAGTCTTCTCCATTCACTTATCTGTTCGTCCCTCTTTGGACCAAACATTTTCCTAAGAACTTTATTCTCAAAACTCATTTTTGTTTTTTCCTCTCATAAAGTAAGAGGCTGTCCATGTAATATAACTGGAAGAATGACCTTTTAAATATTTTTAATTTAACGTTTTTTTTAGATGATTTGGGATGACAAGAGTCCCTGCAGTGCATAATAGCATGCGTTTGCAGAGTTGAACCTATGTTTAATTTCTTTCTGCTCATTCCTGTTTGTAATTATTGTTCCAAGGTATTTGAATTCCAGACACTTCTTAAAAATTTCCCTACTTTGTTATTAACTGTCCATTTCCATGATTTAATGTTTGTTTAAGTGTGACCATATATCTAGCTGTATTCATATTTACCTCCAGACCTGTTTTCTTAATGCTAGTTATTGGGATGTGTTAGTATTTCCTCGCTATCGCCTGTTGTAAACATATTAATCTAAGAAGTGAGTTACAGGTGTATTAATTGCCGTAGGAGTGTACCGTTACACCTTACAGCGCTCAGTACGGTATCTCAACTAATTTGGGTCCTTGGCAATACTTTCTATAAGTACGGTAAACGTGTTGAAGTAATAAGTTATGCAGCAAGCTTTATGTTTATATAGATTTTTACGGACATCAATACTTAAAAAAAAAGTAATTTAAACCTTAATTTGGCAACATAGCCTATATGATACACTTGGTTGATATATTGAATTATTTTTTAATAAAACGATATAAAAACGAACAAGTAGAAAATACATAAATGTGTTCATACACATAGTATATAGTAATAGGTCTCAGTTTTATATTATTTTGTTTTCACTTCGGCCCGACACATTTAATAATTGGCCCGAAAAGTTGATTTTTGAACAAATGGTATGTTGAACTCAGTGCTTTGGAATAGACATATAATATGCAGAACGAAGAAAACTACATTTCAAGTTCTGTTACAAAGCATTTTATTATATGGGTCCGAAACCTGGACAGTAAGTAGAAAACAAGCCAACAAGCTGTTAGCAGTAGAAATGGATTTTTGGAGGCAATCGACAAGAATTTCAAGAAGGGATAAGGTCAGAAAAGCACAAGAAGGGAAATTATGCAAGTTGAAAAAAACATATTAGGAAAAATAGAAGAAAACGCTTGAAATCGTATGGGACACCTCATAAGAATGGAAGAAGAGAGAATACCAAAGAAGATCCTTAATTGGAAAGCTAATGGAAGAAGTGGAAGAGGCAGGCCTAGAGAACGATGGATGGATGAAGAGAAGTATGGAAGCTAGAGATTTGAGGGAAGAAGCTTTAGACAGGAACCTCTGGCGACAAATCACTTTGGGTTGAAGGAGAAACACTGTATTGTGGAATATTCCTAATAAAAAAGTTAATTTTTCGCCAATTTAAGGTCAAAGATTTGTAGTAAATGCTGAGAAATAATTATTACTGGCAAGTTATTCTCGCTTCTTTTCTATTTGTGCTATTTTTGTATAACTTGACAACAATAGAAAGTTCATTTTTTTTGTCTAATTCAACCAGTTTGTCTTACGACGTTTCTGGCATTCTAACCTTTAATTGACGGAATTGTAACCTACTTCCGAGGTTGGGACGCATGAAGTGCCGGTGTTACGTTGCGTAATGATATGTTTGGTGATAGATGATAATGGAATACCAGAATAATCCTTATACTTAGCCTATCTGAACCTAGCCAGACCATATATGAGCCCTTGAGTATTAAAATGGGCCGTGTCTATATTGTCACATTTCAAGAAAACTGAAATTTTCTTCTACATACTGGTTTAAATCATGTACATATTATAAATATTATTCATAGAACAAGTATTTAATTTATTTTAATAAACACTGGGTAACACTTGAAAAATACAATTATAGACATAAATACGTATACTCTTGAACTATAATACCAGTAGTGGTGCTGTTAGACATAAATACGTATACCAGTAGTAGTGCTCACTTGTGGTAAATATACCAAACTTGTAAATTACACTCGTCAACATAATTTTTGTGCTTAATACTCTTTTTTTATCATGTTTTCAAATATGTATTCGGAATTTCTCCATCACCCACAGTTTTTTTATTTCAATTTCAATTAATGTATTTAAGTAAGTAAGTAAAGTGATCCCACAACAGGCCCGGAGGCCCTTGGGGTAGTAGGAAGTTAAGGCTCCCACTTTTTCTAGACAATCGGCACTTTACGTCAGCCGGGTTGTCAGCCCTGCGTGACGGCCGCCTTTACCCCCAGAACAAGCGTCTGGTACTCATTTCCGTTAGAGGCTGAGTCGACCCCAGGGCCATAGTGCCGCCAGAGGGTTTGGGTCAATTTAAAAATCCTGACCCCATAATTATTTTTTTAATAAACGTTTTTTCGTCCATTTGTCCATTGTAAAATAAAATCAGATGAGCTAACTCAGGAGATTTCAGCTATGGAAAAGATATATCAAGGCAAATGGAATACTAATATGCTGGCCGATTATTGTTGGACCATCAAGAGGGATGCTCCACAGGCGAAATATAGCAGAAAATCGTAATTTCTTACTTTCTAGGTGAGTCCGAATGTTCCAATATTGTATAGTTACGAATGTAGAAAATATTAAAGTGTTTGAAATTATAAATTCCTGTCTCTCAGAAACCTTGCGTGATGGAGAAAAACCAATATCATATTTGAATTCAGGAGAAAATTACTATCAGAATCACATATTTTTCTTTCTGAGACAAAAAAAAAATCTTTTTTGTTGCTCAGTGTTATTGTCAATTGATTTGGTGTTTACTTGATGAAAATCCAAGATGTTTATTTAATAATAAAACTATAAAAGTTGTATATGATTTTCAGAAATATTTAAGAAAATCATATAAAACTCTGATAGTTTTGTTTAATAAATAAAACAATAACTTTATGCTAATTATAATACTCAAGGGCTCATATGATTATCTTTAAGAAAACAAATTCTGTGTTCTGAGTAGGAATCGAATTGTAGTCAACCTGTGTCAATTAGACGATGAAAGCGATCTCTATTGTTTTGCATTCTAGCATATTAAATTGATATTAAAGCAAACGCTCTATTTGTGTAATTGGAACTAGATTGTTATGTTTTATGCCTAGTGAGAACGTCGTTTCCTCAGTCGCAGCTGGTTTATGTTCGATCCCCTGACAGGAAACATTTCTCGGATGAGATTTTTTAGAGGGATATCTGCTCATTTTTAGGACAGATATCATGAAACTTTAAGACTCAAGTAGTCCCCGAATGTCATATGGCCAACATATTCATCCATGTCATATTCACCTTGTTTAGAATGAATGTGTGAGTGAAAGGAATGTCTTGAATTAAATATGGGTATTATCTCGGCTCGGAGGTTGTCTTGGCATCGTGATGATCAATCCTCCGGAAGGGGCTCCATGTTCTGTGTTTTCTAATTCCATTCACTGCACTTTTCATGCTTCAGGCTCCGCGCTGGGCGGATAGATTGTGTTAATGTGGTCTATTTTCAATTTATGCACCGCTTCATCAAACAACTTTACGTAGATGGTGTATTCTTTTATTGTGTACAGAGAGGAGCGTAGGATAAGTGTATGTTTATGTGTTTGTTTAGTATAAAGTGTGTTGTATGATGAAGAAATGGGAGTAGTTGAAACCGGTGCCGGCACGTAGCCTACTCCTGCACTAAGGGGGCCGCCAGACTTAACATCCACATACGACGGACGAATCACTGTCAAGAGTACCACGTAACATGTTTACTCAACATATATACTGCGGAGAGATATGCAATTTAATGCAGGAAACTGACGTGCAGTCTAGGGATTAATAGTTATACACCACCACCCCTCCTGGCTCAGATAATGAATGTTTTACAATTAAATTAAATCAATTTTACAATTAAAATGTTCTACCCCGCCCCGTATCGAACCCAAGCAAGCCTGTTAGTTAGAAAGCAGGTATGCTATCACACCTAAGCAAGCATGGCGAACTCATGTCTATGTGTGGTCAAACAAATATGTAGGCCTAGACCTATGTGATTCAGAGTTTAAAAAATGTATCCCTCTAAGGACCGGGTGGCATGGAGCACGTAAAAATACATTGTGTGTGTGTGTGTGTATATATATATATATATATATATATATATATATATATATATGACATGAAAATAAAAATAAATGCCTGAACCGGGATTTGAACCCAGGACGTCTAACTTGATATGTTAGTGCGCTACCGCCTATGCCAGGGGTCACCAATTGGTGGACCGCGGTCCGGATCCGGACCCTGGGGTTTTGGTTTCCGGGCCGGTTAAATATCGAATTAATACAAATTTTTAAAACCGGTTAAACATCGAATACAACCCGTTGTACTAAATTTCACGTCATGATAGTATTATTGTTGGCTCGGTTGGCAGTACACGGCTTATTTGAATATGTTACTCTGACCATATGTTAAGTTCATCATAAACTTATTAATAAACTAATAATTATTAGAATTAATAACTGTGTACTACTGTGCTGTATCATTTTAGAATTTACCATGTGTTTTGTTTAATTTGTGCAATTCATACCCATAACATAATTATTTAAATTACAATTTCCTTATAATATTACTTGTCCACCGCTGTGGCCTCGAGGTAGCGTGCTGCCTTGTCACGCAGCGGGCCCGGGTTCGATCCCCGGTCCGGGCAGTTTTTCTGTGTGAGGTTTTTATCGAGGTTTTTCCCCTGTAAGACAAATGTCAGGAAAACTTCAAGGCCCAAACGGTCCCCGAAATCATATGGCCATCATCATCATCATCCTTATTATTATCATCATCATCATCCTTCACCGGTGTGGAAAGCAACGGGAAGCTACCACACCTACAATTCCCTAGTAAAGCTGCAAGTATAGCATAAAAATGCTATGATTGCAGTGAAGGACCTGCCTTCGGGCAGAATTACCATGTATGGATGGATTACTTACTTAATAAAAGCTTCACCTTGGCTTAATTTACTACTTTGAAAATTGACCTCCATGAAATCTAATTGGTGACCCCTCACTTACGCTATCCAGGCATACTAGCACAAATAAGTAAATAAATAAATAAATATATATATATATATATATATATTAGGATGTCCCAAAAAATCGAAACATTTTTATTTTTAACGCATACCCTCTTCATTTATTTGTAGGCCTATAGTGTTAAACAATTGTAAGTACAACTTGGTGTGCGTAGGCCTACGACAACCCGTGTTGGCTTGCTTCGAAACATGTCAGTATTTGCTAAGGTGAAAGAAATTTGAACAATGTTTTTTATTGTAAAATAGTTATACGTTTTGGGCATATTGATGTCAGTTATTGCTAAGACGAACGAAATTTGAACAATAATGTTTTTATTGTAAAATAGTAAATAGTTATACGTTTTGGGCATATTGATGTCAGTTATTGCTAAGACGAACGAAATTTGAACAATAATGTTTTTATTGTAAAATAGTAAATAGTTATACGTTTTGGGCATATTGATGTTTTATCTACTACATAAACTTTTAGTTCTAGAATCCTTCTATATTAACCCAGTACAAATTTTCATGTCTTATGTTTTGCATGACGTCGGTACGAGTTATCATGGTCAAATCGCAGTAATATTTGTAATTTGAGTTATTAAGGTCAAACAGAAAAAAATAGAGGGTATGCGTATTTGATTTTGCGAAAAAGACACCTTTATGTCTTGGGACATCCTTGTATATATACATAAAGCGAGTGGGCCCATTATTGAATACGTTTCTAATGTGAAATACCGATGTAAGATCGTGCCTATATGCTACATCTGGTTATAAACTTGAAGAAACTTTGGGGAACGACTTAGAAGCAGCACAGTCTCCATTGGTTGAGTAAAAGCTTGCTTGTGAAGTGGTAGTACGTGTTTAATTTCTGAGCATCTAGAAGAAAATTCAGAAGTCTACATTGAAATAATTCCTACAGTCATAGTGTAAGTAATACAGAGTTGATTTATTGTTATATCATATCTTTATAGTATATACTACTAATGTAGTAAAAACAGAAAATAAACATTCAGTGGTTTGTACTCAGACGTCCTGAAATAAAAGGGCCGTGATGTACCTAATATGAAATACCAGTATGTTTCTAATATGAGATATTCCATTTTAAGCTTCTGAATTTAATAAACGCCCCATATTATTTTTTCACGAACGATTATGAAAAGTTAATTCACGGATGAAGCTCCATATGGATATATTTTTGATTGATTCAAATCTGGATGGATTCAAAGGGACATTTTCACTAAATGGTTGAAACACTTTGTTGCAATCGCTAAACCAACACTTGGCGATCCTGCTATTTGTTGCTAGGTGGGCATTACTCTCATGCACTCAATTTGCAAGTCATTTGGCACGTTAGAGAAAATAATGTTGTGACCATGAGTTTACCTCCTCACAGTCCCATGATGTAGCATTCATTCATCCACTGAAAGTGTTCTATGGCCAAGAGATTATAAAATGTCTGGTGATTCACAAGAATCATGTAAGGTCTGTGACTCACTATCAAGTGGCTCAGTTGTTTGGAAGTGCCTATGCCAAAGCGGCCATGGTGGAAACATCAGTTAATGACTTTAAAGTGACAGGAATTTATCCATTTGATAAGAACGATTCCTGATTTTGATTTACCAAAAGAAGTTGCAAATGTTGCTTCTTCAGAAATTTCAAAACAGACGTAGTTGGTTGTGTGAAATAAGCCCCATTCCTTCAATATCTACCCATATAACAAGTAACTGTGGTCCAAAGCGAGGAACTGCTGTAGTAATAACGAGTTCCCCTAACAAAATTTGACTAAAAACGAAGAAACAAACGGATATTTGTGGGCACAAGAAGTCAACCTCAAATTCACTTAAAATAAGTGCCAGACGAGGTCTCTGGTAGACAAGAAAAACATCGAAGTCAAGAAGAGTCCCACATGAAATAACTTCTTCATATGATAAAGATGATGACGAACTGTCCGAAACAAGTGACGATGAGCTCAGTTCTACTGATGATGCTGGCGATGATGCTCAATGTATTTTGTGCACTGTATTATGGTCAACAAGTAAAACCGATTGAATTCAGTGCCAGAAATGTAGTAACTGGTCACATGTAACCTGTGCTGAAACCCGGAGAAATGTTTCATTTTTGTGAAATGTAAAAAATGAACTGTTTCATGTATTTTGTGCTCAAATTGAAAACTGAAACTCTGATAATAACTAGGGCTAGGATTTTTATTTACCAAAAGTTAAGATTTGCAATGTAGTATAATGAGCAGTTAGACTAGAAAACTGAAACTCTGATAATAACTAGGGCTAGGATTTTTATTTACCAAAAGTTAAGATTTGCAATGTAGTATAATGAGCAGTTAGACTTCTGACTGTCTTTTATTTTGGTTTCACTCACAAACAGTTGAATAATATATAGTATCTGCATTACAACCTTACCTTTTATTACATAAAAATCCTAGCTCTAATAATAACGTAAAGATAGAAAAATGTAATTTAAATTTAAATTTGCGCGCGTTTATTACCTCACCGTGACGTAGAGTCGAATAGCCAATAGACGTGACAAATTGAATATCGAGCTCTCCAGTCTCCATGATTATCGATTATCGTTCTCTATGTTATCGAGTGATATGCTGTACAAGTTTCACGTGTTCTTATGAATGTAAACAAACGCTGTAATTTAAATTTTGGTGAAACTAATGAACTTCAGTGATATAAATACATTTTGAAATATCGTGGTGAGAGACTTTCTTTTAATTGTGGTTTGTCACGTTGTGACTTAACCTAGAACTATTAGAATTTTGATTAATTTCTCGCAAAGGAGTCATATGTATTACAATTTTTTGACTCGGTAAGCTATGGAATTTAAACATTTGTATATGTTATATTTTATGTAATGTGTTGTTTTGAATGGAGAATCATAATTTATAATAAACAACATTGATATACATCTAGACAAAGGTTTGGGGCTTAGCGTATAGTTTTTGTGTGGTCAAATTTAGATAAGCTTTTAGGTTAGGTTTTGATGCAGTATTGTTTAAAAGGTTGAATTTGTAATATTACAATAATTTGTTGCTTTAAAGTTGGAAAAAGTCGGTTTTATGTCTCTCAGGAATTCTTCTAAGTTCCACAGAATCGCAGCGCGCATGCGCGAGTTGTAATAGTTAATATAGACTCCGGTAGATGGCTCTGCAGTCGGCGTCACCAACTTTGGGAATAAATTTCCAAATGCAAAAAAAAAAAGAAATTGACGTTAACTAACTTGCCATTTTCTAACTCAAGAAAACAATTTACATGCATATTATTTCTTCCCAAATGCTTAAAAATGGACGTAAACCAACTTCCCATTTCCTAACATAACAAAGCAATTTACATGTGTACTATTTAATGAACTATAAACTAATTTTACGTACACTAACACTAACTATAGTTTCAAATGGTGGCAACGTTGGAACAACATGGGAAAGTAGCAAGGAAGTAAGGTATCCACGATCATGTTTTACGTAAATATATAAATATAAAATATTGTGAAGAAAGCTTGAAGATCATTGCAAAATGTTTAAAACAGTACAAAAGTGTTTACAAGTGTTTAGTGCATCAGTGGCATAAGAATGTAAGTTTAGAAATGTGAGAGACATAAAACCGACCACATCCTTAAAGTTTTTATTGTTATTTAAAACTTGGCTCAACTTTAGATTAAAACGTATGATTTTCCATATAACATTTTTACACTGTTGTACTACATACTTTGGCTCGACTGCACTTCTACTAGCGCTTGATTTTTCAGTTATATTGTTGCTAACTATAGCTCTTCTTTTCTGTATTTACTAAATTATGCAATTTTTTAACTTTTGCAAACAATTTTTAAAACATTATTAGACAATTTTGAAGTATTTATTTAAATATGCAAATCACAATATTATGACACTGTTAGATAATATTGGGGTGTGGTGTACAAATCGTCGCACAAAATTTTCAATCTTACTTCTTATGTCACTGACGCACTAAACACTTTTAAACACATTTAAAACATTTTGCAGTACTTTTAAACATGTTTTAAACATCTTCCAATGTTGCAACAATCTTTTTTTTATATTTATATATTTACGTAAAACATGATCGTGCTATATTGCTTACTTGCTACTTTCTGCTAATTTCCCTCCTCTTCCTATGTTGTTCCAACGTTGCCACCATCAACAAACCAAAATACTCCAGATGTTGACAACATCACTTCCACGTTCCCTGGATTTCACCTACGTTAGAGTAATTGATTTGTGTTACAATAATTGATTTAGGTTTGGTTAGTTTTTAGGTTCCTTGCTTTTTAAATGTGATTTGATACGTAAAATAAATTACCTCTTCATATCTGTGCAAGTCCTCCGGGAGGGACTTTAAGCCGTGGGTCCCGAGTCTGAAGATTTTCAGGCTCGTAAAAAATCCTTAAGCCTGAATGAAAAGGCCTCTAGGCAAAATTTACCGAATTTTCCCGTCCTAGTACTACCTTGGTTTCCTGGATGTCAGTATGAGGCGGAATGCTGACCACGTACCACTCAAAATGACATCTATACGAAAACAAGTGTAACTAAATTAATATGGTTCAAATTCTTCCCTGTAGGGGAAGAGCGCCTAAATCTCTGTAAAGGGAAAATATAGGCTTACAATACAATACAAAACAATATCTGTTATTCTATGAAAAATTCAAAATGTCGGACGGTTACCAAGTAAAATCATATTTCCACTAGTTCATTTCGTGTTAATTATACATATTTAGACAAGTTCTGGGAATTTTGTGTCAATGGTCATACTGATTTCACATACATATACTGCCAACTGCTGGAGGTTGCTTTTATCTTTCTGGGATTACATGAAGCACTAGTGCATGTGCACTGGGATTCTATAGAACTTAGAAGAATTTATATGCGGGTAAGTACACCTTATCCCAGTATTGTGATGGTAACTGCTATTTTCTCCACAGAGTATATTACTTAGTCTATGATTTTGTTATCGCTGGTTGGATCAGCGTTAGGGAGTGATAAGTAAGTGTACACCCATTTTTAATAAACGTTTGGTAATCATATTATTAATATATTTTTTAAACATAGATTTGAGGATTTATTGCAAATATTGGTCATTTAAATTTCATAGCGATGGATAGTAATCAAGGATGTTAATCGATATGTGGTTCGATTGTGGATTATCACTGGCTCTATAAACTCTGGTGCATGTGCACTGTTGTTCTACAGGACTTTGAAAATATTTCATGCTAGTTTAAGTGCAGTTTTCCCTATACTTTTACCATTTTAATAACATTTCTAAGTATTTTAAACATTTTGCATTGATTGTTAAAATATATTTTACAATTATTAAATATTGATACATGTACGCAAATTATGGCACTTATCTCAAGAA
Source organism: Diploptera punctata (assembly GCA_030220185.1). Taxonomy (NCBI): domain Eukaryota; kingdom Metazoa; phylum Arthropoda; class Insecta; order Blattodea; family Blaberidae; genus Diploptera; species Diploptera punctata. The sequence goes on from JASPKZ010002329.1 coordinate 1,538,419, forward strand.
TTGTAGTGCGCATGCACACACGTTTAATGTAACTTCCACCAGATGGCTGGGCATATCTTTGAAATCTGTGTGTCATCAACATTCACAATTAAGGCTGTTTTATGCAACTGTGACACCAGTGAATATTCGAACGAGTAGTATTTAGTGTCATATTGGCCAATGTGGTAACACATGTTTCCGGTAAAGCCAATTGCCAACATGTTTGCTCATACCTACAAGGGATTCTTTCCCAAGAGTCTACCTACATTAGTAGATAAGTTAGGGTGAGAAAATGGGCAAATTAGTACATCAGATTAGTTTAACATTCACTTTTGATAACAGGTTTGGTGATAAGTTGGCTACACTGTCTGAGCATCGACTAATATACATATTACATTGCAAATATGCTGATTTTACATTACTTTGAGCTCAACTTTTCACTTTATTTTAAGACTTTTTCACATTTTTTTGGGAAAAAATCATCATATATATTTCTCTCAGGTAATTATTAATATACTGCAACAATAAATTGTGTGTTTTTCCATTTTTTAATTTTAATTTATGTTGGTGGGTGGCATAAAATCCCTGCAATTTATTCCTAAACATATATCAAGAAATTAACTTTGTTTTGTTAGATTTCTTCATCCATCCATAGTAATTCTGCCCGAAGACAGGTCCTTCACTGCAATCATAGCATTTTCATGCTATGCTTGCAGCTTTACTAGGGAATTGTAGGTTTGTAGGTGTGATAGCTTCCTGTTGCTTTCCACACCGGTGAAGGATGATGATGGCCATATGATTTTGGGGACTGTTTGGGCCTTAAAGTTTTCCTGACATTTGTCTTACAGGTGAGGAAAAACCCCAATATAAACCTCACCCAGAAAAACTGCCCTGACCGGGGATCGAACCCTGGCCCACTCCATGACAAGGCAGCATGCTACCTCGAGAACACAGCGGTGGATTTCTTTATAATGCCTGTAATTTATTTTGTTGGGTTAGGAAGGGGGAAGTTGTTATACATTCGTTTCTATAAATATGTTTGGGAATTTATTGCGAATGTTGGCCATACCGATTTCACCACACACACACACACACATATATATATATACTGCCAACTGGTGGAAGTTACATTAAGCAAGCATTCAAGCATGTGCACTGCGATTTTGTAGAACTTTGAACGCCAAATACCAAAGTTTTTCCAAATACTTTCATGAGTCATACTTATTGCACTTGTGTCAAATCATTAAAGATGCACATAAAACTGATGTTAAATTTTGAGTTATTTTAACATTTTGTAATATGTTGTATATACTAGATTACTGTACCGATCATGTGTTTTTCCATATCCCTACTTTTGGGACAAGTTTCTTAGAGATTTTTTTTTTTTTTGAGTTTTTTCTCATCTATAAGACATGCCAGGAAACTGCAGTTTATATATTTTCAGTTTAACTTTTTTGAGAGAGGTTGGGGAGAAAGAGTCCTATAATATGTAATATATATATTTCATGTTCCAGAATTGGATATAGTTTTATTTTAGAAAGAAAAATTAAGTTCGAACCGAGAGTCGAACCCCGGACCTCTGAATCTGTATGTCAGTGCGGTAACCATTACGCCATTTGAACTTCCGATAGGAACGTCAAATTTCTTTCTACTTATACAATTAATTCTCCTTTCATCTGAAGGCCGATAGCCACCGCTATCAACAACACCATCTGACTTATTTTCGAAGTATTTTTATTGAGAATTTAAACATTATTTTTTAAGCGGTTAAAGCTACAAGAAAACAAATATGTAGCTTTAACCGCTTAAAAAATAATGTTCAAATTATCAATAAAAATACTTAGAAAATAAGTCATCAGATGGCGTTGTTGATAGCAGTGGCTGTCGGCCTTCGGATGAAAGGAGAATCACTTGTATAAGTAGAAAGAAATTTGACGTTCCTATTGGAAGTTCGAATGGCGTAATGGTTACTGCACTGATGTACAGAGTCAGAGGTCCGGGGTTCGACTCTCGGTTCGAATGTAATTTTTCTTTCGAAAATAAAAAAAAATATATTTTTTTTTTTTTCACAGATAAATCAACATTCCTGGATATAAGTTATTGATATTTACTAATAATGAAAATTAATGTTAATGATGAAGATTCATCCAGAGAAGATTCATCTGATGAAACAATGGATGTTAATAATCCTGATGAAACAAATAAACATAGCAGTAAAGTTGAAGATTCAAATTTCTTAGGCTTGAATGAATCAAATGGTTTTTCCTGCAGTGGAAAAAAAGATGAGCAGTGCCACATTTTTGATGAAATTCCATTCGATGAAGAGTCAAATAATGAAACAATGGTTGTATGTCTTTCTGATGAAGACTCGGATGAATTAAATATTTCTTGTAGTGGGGAAAAAGATGATGAATATTATAAATTGTTGGCCAGGATTGAGAAGAAATATCAGTTATCAGATGAAATGAAAAAGGTAAATAATTTCTTTTGATCATTCTTCTCTTTACAGGTGTGCAAAAAGACCTGCACCATAGGTAAAATCACATTATTTATTCAATATATCCATTGAATTCCAAACAGGTATGTAGGCAGAATTTTTTGTTGTTGAGCACATGGGGGACCAAATTCCTGGGATATGGCATGGCACTTTTCCTCAATTCTGGTACATAGGAGGCCCACATCATTAATCTTCACACTGTACACCCACGACTTCTGATATCCTCGGATTGAATAGTCCATTATATTCAAATCCAGTAACAATGGGGCCCATCCAACTGATCCTCTGTGACCAATTCAGTAATGAGAAAATATTTCACTCAATCAGTGTCGCATAGCAGTGGCATAGTGTGGCAGAGCACTATCTTGCATGAACCATGCAAGATGTTCTCCAATTAAATCCAATGTCGGCATCAGCCTATCTCCTAGCATTTGGAAGTACTTTTCATCATCCACATTTCCTTTGAAAAAATACGGACTAATGATATGATTGTTCCAAATGCCACAGCACTTTATTACACAATCAGACCCTTCCTATGTGGGAGGATCATATGAATGAGGGTTCTCGTTACTGCAATAGAGCTGATATTAAAATTTAAATTAAAATTATATCAGTTTCGAAGCCTAGGCTGCTTCATCTTCAGTAATTTCTTGTCGACGAAGTTATGTCGATCCTAACATCAGTCGACAAAAAATTACTGAAGATGAAGCTACCCAGGCTTCGAAACCGGTATAATTAGTAGACTGGATATGAGGTGAGGTATAAAATATTTTTAATTTAAATCTTAATTTAAACCTCATAGTGATTTTTTCCTGTAAAAATTCAATATAAGTGCTGATATTATTTGTTGATCTCAACATTCATGTAAATTTCACTTCGTCAGAAAACATCACATTGGATAAGAAGTTTGCCTCTTCTTCAATCCTGTCCAAGAACCATCTATACATCTACTCATTTGCATCCCACGATCAGGATTGTCTTCTGATAAATGTTGGAGGAGTTGCAATTTGAATGAGTGAAATTTTTCCTTCTCCAGGATATCGTGAACAGTCGACTGTGGAACGTTGAGTTCCAAACCATTGGCTATTGGTAGAATTGTATGTGAGGAATGAAGTGTTAACGTTTGTATCTTGTCTTCTTCTTCATTATGTGTATCCAGCCTTAGCTGATGACACGAATCCATTGTGTACTTATGCTATATGTTGCAATGGGGCTGCATTTGAACAAGCAGCTTATGTGGGCATTCAAGGTGAGTGTCCACGAGGTTAAAAGAAAGAGATATAGGAAAAACAGAAATTAACCCTTCAGCCTCGAATACTCTAATACCATCAGGGTTGAAGAAAACAAGAGGTCAGGCAAGGGAGACTGGATAGGAAAGTAAAAAGAGAGATCTGGTACTAGAAAAGGAAGACATACCAGATCGGTTAAATATAAAAGTAAGGAGCAAAACACAAGTAAGTGAAAGCAATGTTTTGCTCAGTTAGGGCACTTTGTAGTTGCCATCCACATATCCCCTAGATGTTGACCCCTGAGGGCTTGTATCCTGTCTTGAATGATGCAATTTATAGCATATTGGTGCATAGAACCAGAGGTCCGGAGTTCAAGTCTCGGTTCAAGTGTTATTTGTTTTAAAAAAAATATCACCTTTGTTTGATGCCATCTGGTTTCGCACATATGATGGGATGCTCAGCATTCCTAGATGTTTCTTGCATTCTGCATATTGTGCATTCTTCTGAGTTATACATTTTTTCTTCTTCTTCTTCCTTCCAAGTATTAGGCCAAGGCCTGTTACGATCCTATAGAAAATGTTCCCTCCAGCGTTGTGTTTGATCCTTCTGGGAAATTCTCATATAAGACTTGAAAGCATAATAATAGTCCCTTCGATTGGTTGCTGGCCAAAGGAAGGCAAGACCAGTGATGGGGCTGCCATCTTATAGCCTCTGGTCAGGCTTTTCTGGAGAAGAAAAGAAAATAAAGGAAAGAATAAAAGAAGAAAGGGAAGACTCCCTAGCCCTCGGATGCTCTAATAGCATCAGGGTCGAAAAAAACAAGAGTTAACCAAGAGAGGTTAGATAGTAAAGATAAAAGAGTCTGGTATAAGTAAGTGGAAGAAATACCAGATTGGTTAAAGATAAATGTAAGAAGCAAAACACAAGTAAGTGGAAGTAATGTTTTGCTCAGCTTGGGCACCTTGTAGTCGCCATCCACATATCCCCTAGATGGGGACCCCTGAGGGTAATTTTATATATATGGCCTGCCATGCCCTGCTTTTGATCTGAATGTTGCTGCAGCTTCCTTCTATGACATTTTGTTGTTTATTAGCCAGTCTAGATAGATATTATACCATTGTTTATCTGTGATGGAATTTATTTGAATTAATTATTTTTAATAGTGAGTGGAGAACATATTTTTAATGACTCACCTCATATAATTTCAAATTTCTTTGATACCGGCGGTTTCAGACAATATCTTGTCCCTCTTCAGTCATGGCTTCCCAATATTCATTTAATTATAATTATTTTATTTTGTTTTTTATTAATGTTTTTAATTCTTGTGCTTCCATAATGTGATTTGTTTGATGTAATATGGTTCCTTTTTTTTTGCTAGTAGATCTGCCATCTTATTACCATACAAACTTACATGGGAAGGTACTCAATGTATTGCTACTTGTTCAATTTTTTATTAAATATCCATGTGAAACTGTATATGTGATTGTTTGTTTCAGAAATTGACGAAATTAGATATACGATTATCACATGACATTCCTAAGTCACACACTATTGATATGTCCTTAACAAAGGTACCAAAGAAGGAAAACAGACATTCACTAATCAAACTACGTGTTAAGCTTAATGACAATTATGATCCTGAAGAAGATAAAATCATAGAGAAAAACTGGAAACAATTTTGTAAAGTAAGTAGTATATTTTTAATAGTGAGTGGGGAACATATTTTAATCGACTCACCTCATACATTTTCAAACTTCTTTGATACCGACGGTTTCAGACAAAATCATGTCCTTCTTCAGTCGTGGCTTCCACTGATGAAATTCCGTGATTGTTGATTTCTTTAGTGACATCACTTCTTGTGCTGCCATCTTTCGTTGGGATTATAAACTTTGTAATTAAATTTTTATCCACCGGAATATCGAAATTCATAGATTGATATTTATTTTTCAAGAATAATGGCAGCACAAGAAGTGATGTCACTAAAGAAATCATCAGGAATTTCATCAGTGGAAGCCATGACTGAAGAAGGACATGATTTTGTCTGAAACCGTCGGTATCAAAGAAGTTTGAAAATGTGTGAGGTGAGTCGATTAAAATATGTTCTCCACTCACTATTAATGATATAACCTCATAATGTTTACTTCCCAATATTAATTTAAATATAAGTAGTATATTTACTTATGGAAATATGTTGTGTACCATATTTACCCTAATTGAAAACAACCTTGCAGTTTTGAAGAGGTTTTTTAAGAATTTTTCTCTAATATGTACTTAACCCATTCGCCTCAAAAGACGAGGTAGACTTGCCGGCAGTTAAATGGCCTTCAACTCAGAAGACGAGGTACTCTCGCTTAACTTTGTTGTTATATATTTCGAAATATTCTGTACATCTCTTGGCAGGGTAATCTTTTGTTAACATTTATGAATAGTACAGGAATGTGTTTTGGCCTTCACCCATATTGTTGTCTCAAGTACCATTATCTTTCGTTTGTTTTGAATGCCTGAAAATAGACAATAAAATTTACTGTAACTTAAATCTGGTTTTTGGGGAAATGCACTGAGCATTTAAATCTGAAGCGAATGGGTTAATAATTTTATCTTCCAACTCATTATTTACCTGAATCTCTCTTTCTTGATTCAATAAGTAATTTTCTCAATTAATTATTATTTCTGAATTTATTACAAATGTTAACTTGGAGACATTAAATTTTCTTCCTGCCACACAGTTGTTCATAACTTCTGCATCAACTTGAAATTAACTCTGCAAACCAGTAAGAATCATAGCATCACATTTTTAATGAATCTGATTTTTTCATTAGAATTAATTTTTAAATGTTTAAGAAAACTCTCCATTCAACTTGCTGCTACCATCAATATTTTCAAATGTCATTCAAGACTGTTTTCACCACACAATCTTTTCCACCTTTCCTATTGGCTATCAACTTGTATATCCAATTTTAACTATTATTTGATCATTGTTCCTTTGCATCTTTAATCACTTCTGAGCTTGCAACTGGGTACTATGCAACATAAAAAAAAATTACTAGTTGTGTCCCCATTCTGCAGATCAAGTTTTGGACGGAAGCTTCCATCTATCACAATCATTCCATGTTTCCTCTTCCATTATTCCCAGTCATTTAACTCTTCTTTTCTCATATTTGCCATATATAGCTCATAGATTTCTCACAGAATATGTTAATATGTTAATATAAAATTTCAATTTTATAAAAAAATATGGACCAAGGCCATTTCTACAGGAAGTGATTCATAGTTCTAATATGCAGGTTTAGGATTTTTAGATGAGCACTTTTTCTGTGTAAGGCAAATTAGAGCTTTATGAAAGATACTGACAAGGGAACTGCTAACCATTGCATGCCAGAACCTACCTTGAAATTTCTCCCAGAGAAGCGTTGTGATGTACTAAGGTTGTGTCCAAAAAGATATGTTGATTTTAACTGTAAGACACAGAAATCAAAACCAGAATCTAGCAATGCAACCCACTATGCAAAGCAGATATACATGCCTGCTCGAGTAGAGCAGAGTGGAGTGAGGCAGGGTACAACACAGACGTTGCGGTTGTGAGGTTATCCAAACCCCCAAGTCAGGAGTTGTATTACTTGCCGTAGTTTAAATGATAGATTTGGCGCTGGATTTAATGTCTTGCAGTTAAAAGTGGCAGATAATTTTTTTGGACATGCCCTTGGTACATCATAATGCTTCTCTGGCAGAAATTTCAAGGTAGGTTTTGGCGTGCAATGGTTGACAGTTCCCTTATGAGTGAGATGTTACCTGAAATTGAGAATGAGGATAATTTATAATTTTCTCCCTTTTTGTAACCTTTAGCCTTTTTTTGGCCCACTATGTCCATAATCCTCCTTTTTTGATAATTTTCCTGTTACTTTTTAAATATTTTTATACAATGAATTTTACTATTAATTTACTTTACAGATTTCAAGATATATATATGATTAAGAAAGTTTACTTGGGTTTTCCACATCATGATAATGGCATGTGGGATCATGCCGAAATGTCGGAATCAGTGGGCAGAGACCGATCTTGAATCCGTGATACAGAAAACCCAAGAAAACTTTCTTAATCATACTTATATCTGTGAAAATCTACAATATAACATATAGGTATAATCACTTTCTTCTTTTTCATAATTTGTAGGATTTTCATCCTGTTTATTTCCAAAATCACTTCTCGGAGGAAGACGTATTGGATGTGCATCCACTGTCCATCCATCTCTTGGCTGGTCTTGTTCTTGTTCTTCTCCCATCCATTGGTCTATCTTCTTTAGCTCTTTTTGCAAGTCGGTTGTCTTCCATTCTTTCTATATGATCTTTCCAATATTTTTGTCTATCTATAATAAATTTGGTTATGTCTTGAATATGACATTTGTCCCTAATTTCTGTGTTGTGTATCTTATCAAATAATGTTTTCCCCTAAATATTTCTTAAGATCTACACTTTTACATGTGCTTATTATTTATTTAGTTTTTGTTGTATCAGCCCTAGTTACTGCTCTATATATGATATAATCACCATTTATCAATATTAATTTAACTTTTTTTAAAATTACAATAAGAAGTAACATTATGAGAATCTTCTTAAATAAATACATAGAGTCTGTATTCATCTTTAAAATGTTGCTTCCACTTACTTGTGTTTTGCTCCTTACTTTTATCTTTAACCGATCTGGTATTTCTTCCTTTTCGAATACCAGATCCCTCTTTTTACTTTCCTATCCAGTCTCCCTTGCTTGATCTCTTGTTTTCTTCGACTCTGATGGTATTAGAGTATTTGAGGTTGAAGAGTTCATTTCTGTCTTTCCTATATCTGTTTCTTTTAACCTTGTGGACACTCACCTTGAATGCCCATATAAGCTGCATGTTCAAATGCAGCCCCATTGCAACTTATAGCATAAGTATACAATGGACTTGTATCATCAGCCATAGCTGGATACACATAATGAACAATGATTACCTCATAATTGTTGAGTTGTATTTTATCATCAGCTTGTCCAGATTGTTGAATCCTAAGTTGTCAGTCCTGGAGTCGACATTCAGGGCCGACAACGTAGGAATCAGCAGTCTGGAAAGCTAACGATAAAACAGAAGATTGTCCTAAAAAAACTCAACAACTATGAGGTAAGATGAATACAGACTCTATTTATTTATTAATTTAATTTGTTGTCATTTTTCTATAAATATGGGAATAGTGAACTAGTCTGCTTTCAGGTAACACAAGACTAAAGAAAATTTAAAAATAGCTCACCTGCATTAATGGAAAATGTTTATTTCTTTTAATCTCAGTATTTAGCTTTCTATGATAATTCATAAACTTTATTAAAACAAATATTTACTTTACAAATACTGTACTAGCCACAATGAATGATTAATGTGGAAGAAAACAAATCCCATGTGACTTTTGACCGCATCAACACATTCCTTTTCCTTTGGTGTTTAACATGCAGAAAATAGTCCTTGATAAAATATTGAAGTATAATTGCAATAACATGTTATGGAAAATGTAAAATGTGTAGCATTAATGGCTAATGTTGTATTAATTTATCATAAGGACTATTTAACGAATAAAATTAAGCTGTTTACTCAGAAATCATTATTTAACTATAGTTATTTTAAAATATTTATATATTTAATGTAAACGGCGATGTTTGAAAACAAATGTGAAGCGATAGGTACGCTTCATCTGCTTCTTTTGTTTATCACTGCAACCAGATCATACTATTTATTGCCAAAGGAACGCAATATTGTAAGAATGCTCTCTAGTGGAGAAAAAATTAAACACATCAAACTGTATATTAATTAATTTCTGATGTCGTAAGATGTAAATATGACAATTATATTTTTTTGGATTGTTACCTGGGAAAAAATACATTTAAGAAAATGCAAACAGTGGTTTCTTTTTTTGGTGGTATAATCAATTGCTAATGTTTTTATATTAACTCCCGCATGTGGCATGTGTTGACATTCATACACTATATATACAATCTGGTAGCCGTATTTCTCACAGGCTCAGTCACTGCAAAATAATGGTCAGACCTGTTCAGAATATTAAAAAGGAGTAATTATAACACTAATAAATATTTCGTGAAACACGATTCTGATTGGTTGCAAAACAGAAATCATTGAAACGTGATTGGCCATTGAGTCCCATTTGAGGCATGAGTTAAATAGTCACTTTAAAATGTTACTGTCTGTAATTTATTTTAATAGTCTATTGTGCAGCCAGAGATGGGGGCCATGATTAATGTATATTTATACCATGGAGAGATACATTACTTTATTATTTCGTTGCGGAGGGTATAGCAATTTTTTGTACACTTCAAGTTTCTCATAAATGGCAGTTATAGGCTATAAAAGAAAGAGGACTTTTGTCTTTTTTTTAAAATTATTTTTAGCACTTTTTTCCTTTCCTTTCCTATAATGAAAATTGCCTTTAAAAATCCTAAGCCTGATAATATGTATGTGACAAGATGTACACTGGAACAAATTTTAATTATAAGTAATACATCTGTGGTCCACCGCTGTGGTCTCAAGGTAGTGTGCTGCCTTGTCATGCAGCGTGCCCGGGTTCAATTCCCGGTCGGGACAGGCTCCTGGGTGAGGCTTTTTTTTTTTGTTTTTCCTCACTGTAAGACAAATGTCAGGAAGCTTAGGGCCCAATGGTCCCCGAAACATCTGCCATCATCATTGTCATAATCATAATCACCTTCACCAGTGTGGAAAGCAACGGGAAACTACCACACCTATAATTCCCTAGTAAAGCTGCAAAGCATAGGATCAAAATGCTATGATTGCAGTGAAAGGCCTGCCCTCGAGCAGAATCACTATGGATGGAATGCATCTGTGACAAAATTTAAAAAAAATAGTTAGTAATTTAGTTAATAAAGCTCTTTAACAATTTAAGTCATTAGCATTGTAATTCAAATCTAGGCATATAAGAGCCAAGAAATTTTGCTCATTGGCCTCCTATTTCGGACTTGAGGTTTTTCTACATGTCATAATCTACGACATGGGGCCCACAGCTGTTCTTCCCTTCTGGAGGAAGCCATACTCAAGACTTTTATGTCTTGAAATATTCGACCCTAGTCAGTCGCGGTGGACTAGTGGTTATGCTCCTTGCCTCTGGTCCCAAGAATCGCGGGTTCAAACCTGGCCGGGGTCTATGGATTTTTTTAGGACGGAAAAATCCAAGGAGCAAGTCCTCCGGGAGGGACTTTAAGCTATGAGTCCCGAGTCTGAAGATTTTCAGGCTCGTAAAAAATCCTTAAGCCTGAATGAAAAGGCCTCTAAGCAAAATTTACCAAATTTTCCCGTCCTAATACTACCTTGGTTTCCTAGATGTCAGTATGAGGCGGAACGCTGACCACATACCACTCAAAATGACATCTATACGAAAACAAGTGTAACTAAATTAGTATGGTTCAAATTCTTCCCTGTAGGGGGAGAGCGCCTAAATCTCTGTAAAGGGAAAACATTGGCTTACAATACAATACAATACAAATATTCGACCCTAGCCAAATTTGAACCCATCATTCTTGGAACTAGAGGTGAGCAATGGTAATAATTAGGGCTCGGATGTTTATGACTTTATAATGTTTAAAAAGACCTATAATATTCCCTTAAAATTCTCTTAAAATTACCTAAAGTGTAAAAAAATTACCTAATGAAAGTTATAAATTTCATAATAATTAACTAATTAATAATTATTAATTTATTAATTAGAAATTATCTAAGAGAAATAATGATTATTATTGATTTGGGTAACTATTCTGAAGCAATTCCTGTTCTTAGTAGTAATATAAAATAATTAATTGAGACACTTTTCTTTTGTTCACATTTTTAAGAGCCCGCAAATGTTTCTTGCGCCCGATATGTTGATGTAGGCCTACTGTAAAACATTTATCTGCAGCGGCTTTAATTTTGCACACCTTGCAAAAATAATATACTCCCTTCAGTAGATAATACTTATTCACTGAATTCTGTTACTTACTGTCTTAAACGGATAGCACTAGACACTTTTTGTTTTGGCATTTTAGCACTGCATGAAAATCAACACAACCATACAGAAACACTACTCTCATGAGACAAATGGAAATATTACAAATCAAAAGATTCCCGCATTGAAGTGGAAGTCCCGAATCAATCCACGTGGTGGCCATACACTTTGGTTGCTCACTGACTAGCCTGAGCACAAAAAGTAAGATAGCAAAAAAATACATAAAAATGAACATTTAACCATGGATTATTTAAAAACTAACATATAAAAGTATGAAAAATAAATAAAATGACCTAAAATAACAAATAAAATTTGTAAAATGACTTTATCAGAAAAAAGTGGAAAAAATGCATTTTAATGACCTATAAAAACCCCATATATCTAACATATTTATTGCACAATGCACTTAATTATTAATCTGCACCATCTTTGATAAATCATAAGAAAAGATGACATTTCATCAAAATCCGGGCCCTAGTAATAATCATTAGTCAATCAGGACCGACATTTTATTGTATGATAAATTTTCTGTGATAAGTTGTCCTCAAGTTGTTTTTCAAAATGATTAACATTATTTTGGATGATATATTTTATGTTAACATTTTCTAGAATTGGACATAGTTTTAATTTTACTTTTGTTTACGGCGAAATTACGACTTCAGATTATTTTTAAAAAAATTAAGAAAATAGACAAGAGACATTTTGAAAATAAGCACCTGAATTATAAATTTAAATCTTTGGGAAATTTTTAATTTGGATCTAGACAAAGCACATTCCAAATTTCATGCAGATATATTTATTTTTGAAGGAATTATATCAATTTTTGAAATGTCAATGATTGAAAATCAAACATGGACAAGTGGAATTAATAGTAAAAAGAAAAATGTATGCCTGAACCGGAAATCAAATTATAGGCCTTCAGCTCTACATACTGTTCATATTACCACCCGAGCATCTAGATATTCCTTCCCATCCAAGTAGAAATTAATTTCAATAAATAGTTATTTATTAAGTGGAAAGAATTGTTGATGTTCGTACCGGAGTTTGGATGTCGTAATTGGTATCGCGCTGATGTGCAGTCGAGATCCGGGCTTCTAGTCCCGGTCCGAGCATTAATTATTCTTTCTAAATTAAAACTATCATTAACATTAATAGCAAATAGAAAAATTTTATGCCTTCTTCTTCTTCTTCCTTTCCAGGATTAGGTCAATGCGACCTGTTCTGGTCTCAAGTTCATCATTTCCTTAGCCATCCCAAAGATCTTTTTCCATGTGGTTTGTAGGCATTGATCTTTTTGGGTAATCTTGTATTGTCCATTCTGTCTAAATGTTCTTTCCATTGGTATTTGTGCTCGTCTTGTTTATCGAGTATTGAAAATATCTCCAATTCATTTCTTATTGATTCATTGTGTAATCTATCCATGCGTGTACATCCTTTTACAGATCTTAAAAATTTCATTTTAGTGGCTTGAATGTGTGAGATATCTTTTTTTGTAAGTACCCAAGATTCAGATTCATATAAAAGAACAGGGACAGCCATAATTTTATAAAATCTGAGCTGAGTTTCTCTTCGAGCCTGAACTTGGAATTGAATCAGCTCTATGCACTGATGTTCTACCACTTAAGCTATCTACACATTGCTTCCCATATAAACAAACCTTCCTCATTAATCATTCATTTGTAATAGTTCAGCTATGTATAAAAATTTATTTATTTTGATGTTTAATAATTCTTTTTTACTACTACTTTATTTTTTTTAAGGAGTATGAGTTTGAGGATCCACATCCTTTCATGGTCATTCATCATGATTATAGAGGATACATAACAAGAGATCAGCATGTTAAATTTGTTCAATATTTGGGGAATGGCCTCCCTCTTCGCACTTTATATAGCATCTATTCGAGGTTTTGTTATTTATATACAAAAACCAAAAGTGGACGGTAAGTGTACATTTTTAGATGACACATGAGTTGTTTTTTAGATATGTAGCCGAGGATTGTAGCTTAATAAAGAGTTACTAGACATTCTGATTCGAATCCAAATGGGGGAAACATTTTTTTCATATTAGTCCAAAGTTAGCAGGTAGTTTTATAACATTTCTGAAATTCTCTCCTGGCATTGACAAATTAATAATTTTATTGCAGCCAAATTGCCAGGATATTAAAGTAAAAATACGTTTACATTTACATTATTCCATGCTCACATATTGTCTTTGTCCTTTTTGTGCATAGCTTAATATGATATCGGTCACATGTCTTTTCACACAGCATACATTTACAGTCTGTATTTGGTTCATGGAATATCAGGTGGTGGAATCATGTACTGCCAACCTAGTGATGACGTGTGTCATTTTGAAATTTTCCTTTGTCCACACACGGTCCACCATGGCCCCAGTGCTGTAGAATTCTGGGTAAATTTCTTCTCTTTTCCTATTCAGTATTGCTAGCAGCTTCTGTGATGCGCTGGTGCTGGAAATATGCTTGTTCTGAGGTCGTCGATGAGGAAAGTTTCCTTTGCCAGTAGGTATGCGAGTCTTGACTTTGTTACTTTTGACACTCCTAATACTGCCTTTATATATCTCACTTTCACCCTTTCTAGAGAGGAAAGATTCTTCATTGTTAAATGTGTCCAGATCATTTCTGTGCCGTATATAAGTATTGGTAGAATTTTTACTCTAAACAACAGCATTGCCGTCTCTGGGTTGAGGGTTGTAATGCTTCTTATTTCATGCATTGCCATTATTGCCTGGGTTGTCTTTTTTGTGATATGTTTTGTAAAGCTTTTTGTGCTGTTTGTAGCGTTATGTCCAGGTATTTGATATCTGATACTATTTTCAGTTTTGTTTCCCTTATGTATATTTGTTCTTTTGTGGCGGCTCTTTCTCCGTTTCTGAAGATCATTGTGTCAGTTTCTGATATGTTAATATCCAGTTTGTTCTTGGAGCACCATTTTTCCACTTCATTTATTGTTTCCTGGAGTTTTATGTCTCTGGAACCGATTATGATATCGTCTGCATATGCACACGAGGAGATTCGCTATTTTTGAGTAATTCTAAGTATTTCTTTGATTGCTAGTATAAACAGCAAGGGGCTTAGGGGATCGCCTTGCAATACTCCATTGGTTTGGATGATCAGTTCTGACATGGCAATGTTATCTGAGACACATATTTCATTCCAGCTCAGCAGTGTATTGATGAGGTTCGTCCAAATGTTGTTGTTTCCTAGTGTATCCTTAGTTTTTCTATTACTAGTTGTCTGTTTATTGAGTAACACTAAGAAATTAGGCCTGGAAGTAAATATCAATAAAACTAAATATGTTATTCTACCAGTTATATTATATGGGTGCGAAACATGGACTCTTACTTTAAAGGAGGAAAGGAGATTACAAGTATTTGAGAATAAAGTACTTAGGAAAATTTTTGGACCAAAGAGAGATGAACAGACAGGTGAATGGAGAAGACTTCATAACAATGAACTACATGGTCTTTATAGGAAGCCAGATATAATAAGAACAGTTAAGTCTCGTAGACTGCGATGGGCAGGACATGTTGCACATATGGGGAATGAAAGACTTGCATGGAAGCTTCTTGTAGGAAAGCCAGAGGGAAAACGCCCAGTTGGTAGACCAAGAATGAGGTGGGAGAATAACATTAACTATGATTTGGGGGAGGTGGATTATACAGGGAATGATTGGAAAGCATTAGCTCAGGATAGGGATGTATGGAGAGCTTATGTCCGCGCGGCCATGACTACGGGTTCGATAGTGCCAGTGAGTAAGTAAGTAAGTATGTGGCCACAAGTAGAAATACATTACAGTATATAATGCAAATGGACAGCTAATGACAAATGAGGAAAATTTTGAGGAAGTGGCTGAATTCAAATACCTAGGAACAGTAATCACAAATAGGAATGAGATGCACAAAGAAATTAAACCTAGGCTCATTTCTGGAAATGCATGCTATTATGCATTGCAGAGACTTTTGCTGTCCTAACTCCTTTCAAAAAAAAAAGTAAAAGTAAAGTGATCCCACAACAGGCCCGGAGGCCCTTGGGGTAGTAGGAGGTTAAGGTTCCCACTTTTTTCTAGACAATCTGCACTTTTTGTCAGCCCTGCCTTTACCCCCAGAACAAGCATCTGGTACTCATTTCAGTTAGAGGCTGAGTCGACCCCAGAGCCATAGTGCAGCCAGAGGGTTTGGGTCAGTTAAAAATCCTGACCCCAACGGGACTTGAACCCTCGACCCTCCGGCTTGTAGCTCAGTGCCTTAACCACTACGCTATGGCGTTCCTTTCATTAGACTTTTCCAATTCCTTCATCCTTTTAAATCTTCTTCTACACAGCATCTTTTCCTTGATCTATCCAACTTTTCCAATTCCTTATCTTCATCATCATCAACAACATTCACGGATTAAGCCCATGTGGCTTGTACCGGACACACAGATTCACATTCAAAAAGTTGAATACATCTCTTTTTCGGTCTACCAATATTCCTGTCTCCTTTTGATTTGTAATTAAGTATAATTTTTTGGTATGCGTTCATCTTTCATTCTTTGGTCGTGTTCTTTCCGGTTTTTGTTTTATTTTATCTAAAAGTTTAAAAATATTTAGCTCATTTATAATATCTTCACTTCTTCTTTTATCTAGAACATTGTTTCCCAAGCTGTGGTTTGTGAACCCTCAGGGGGTTTGCAAAATATTTCAAGAGGTTTGCCAAAACTTTTCCATATTGACGGGTTCTGAGGTTAAGCCTATTAATTATTCCTTCATTTCTGCAACATTGTCATAATAATAATAAATTAATAATAATAATTATTATTATTACTATTATTTTAAAATTAAATTAACCCTTTAATGACCTTCTTGTTACATATGTATAACATCAGGATTTTATCACATCATTTCAACAATAAATTAATATTTACCACGTTTCCCTGAGTAGGTTTTAACTGTTAAAGGTTAAGTTAATTTAAGGTTATTAAAACTTTTGCTTGGAATTAAATTATATGCATGTCTACTGTATGTACGTATATTTTAAAGTCAGTGGTTCACCCAACTCAGATCGTTGTGGAAGGGGTTTGCGAGTCAAAAAAAGTTGGGAACCGCTGATCTAGAAGTTTGCAGCCAGCTACACTTCTGAGAAATCTCATTTCAGCTGCTTGTATGATCTCCTCTTCTCTTTTAGTTAAGACCCAAAACTCACTACTATACAATAGTAAGGGGACTGCCACTGCTATATAAAATTTTAGTTTTGTATTTCGTATCTTCATCCTTTTAAATCTTCTTCTACATTATATTTGAAGAGAAAAATGTTTAATAATTAAATTAATGTTGTTATTACCTCACCTACATATACTTGTTATTCGATACTGCAGTTTCGGAGCTTATCTCATATCGGCAGTAGCCTCTGGTCGACTGGTGATGCGTTATGTCGTTTAGTGGCGAGTTCCTTCTTACTTATGTCGGTGGACCGATGAACCTCTGGATTAGGTCAAAAATTGCGGGAGTTTCAAAATTCATGAGTTTTTCTTTAGTTTGGTTTTTTTGGCGGTGGAATTTTGTTACCAGACTGTGAGTTCCGGTAGTTTATCTGTTGGTTTGATTAGGCTAGCTTCTGTATCTATTAAATGTTTTTCAGACCAAGAATGGGCGACTACTGCTCTGACTTTGTCCACTTCCCCCTTTTGTACATTTCTAAGGTGTTCATGTCAATCTAGTTTGTAAATCTTCTTTTTGTTTTTCCTATAGAGATTTTGTCGAAATCTTGACATTTGATCTGATATAGTCCTGATTGATATTCTTGTCCAATTATGTCATTTTGGTTGGTTTTAATTATCTTGTTTAGGCTGGATTCATTCTTTGGGGCCAAATCGAATGTTTTAAACTTATTGAAAATTTTCGTGGAAATTGTGGGTGGTTGTACAGAGATGGTAAGTGAATTTTTTGAATCTTAGGTTCGCTTTCTGTTTGTTGTTTAAGTGGGGCTTAATTAATTCGTTTTTGCCTTTTGAACTTATGTAGTGTCTTGTGTACCATGTTCTCGTATAAAAACAGGGTAGATTGCTACTGTAATTATGTATGCTTTTTCTTTTTCATATTTTTCACGGTTCAGGGGTACATTCACCAATCTGTGTGTTAGGGCTAGTGAATACCGATTCTTTGTGAGCGAAATGGTTGAATCCTGATGCCGTAATGTAGTTATCCTTATGTGTGTTCTTTCTGTATATTCCAAATTCTATTTGTTTTTTTCCCGGTGTCTTATTTAGGGTTTAAATCCAAAAATGAAATTTGTCTTTCCAGTTTCAGTTTACATTGTGAATTTTACAGTTTTGCTCTGAAGGTTCAGGAGTTTTAAGGCATCTTCTATTTGTTTATGGTTTATAATGGAGATTTTATATCGTCAACATATCGTGCCGCCAAAATTTGAGAAAGTCAATGGGTGTCCCCTTGTGATTATCTGTTCGAAAACTACCCATGAATAAAGTGGACAAGAAAGGGAGATAGTGGGTTTCCCATGGAAAGTCCAAAATTTTGTTTGTAGTATTTCCCATTGTATGTAAAGAACATTTGTTCGATGCACAATTTTGTCAAAATGATGTATTCTTCTATCTTTTTCTTTCCAAATTATTGTTCGTTAACCATTTTTCCAGAATATCAATGGTGGTTTCTCTTGGGACACTGGGAAACAATGAAACTACATCAAAGAAACTAACCTGTCAGTTGGTTCTAATTCTCTGTGCTTGAAATCCTCTATCAATTCCAATGAATTGTCGATTGAAAGGTTCTCAAACCCTCCCATATTCTTGTATTCGCTACATAACCATCTAGCTATTTGGTATGTAGGGGACCCTATACAGTTGATAATGGGTCTCATTTTGTTTCCTGCCTTATGTGTTTTCGGGAGGCCGTGCATATTAGGGTTTTTAGGGTTGGGAACCTTTAGAAGTTTTACCTAAAGGTAAAAAATTAAAACGTAAAAAGAGAAAAATTTGTGTCTAGATCGCAACTCGCCTCAATAGCTCAGTTGGTAGAGCATTTGGCCCAGAAAGCCAAAGGTCCCAGGTTCAAGTCTCAGTAAAGGTGAACATTTTTCTCTTCAAATATAATTTATCCTTCAGTGAGAAGTGTTAAATTAATAATAAAAACTTCTTCTACATGTTAACTATCTTTTCCTTAGTCTACCCAAGACACACAAATATCTATCTAGCATAAACCTTTATTGATTGGTTTACCCCATGATCCATAAATAACTATTATCTAATATAAGCCATATGTTATTGCTTGTTATGTTACAGTTATAGTGAAGATGAAGATAATTTCATCATTTTACATTACATGAGAGGAAATGAAGAGAAAGCATTGTCGACTATATCAGGGGTTTTAGGAAGAACTAAGAAATCTGTCTGGTTAAGGATAAAGGTTCTTAGGCAGCAACATAAAGGTAATAATCATATTTAACTTTTACAGGAATTAATCACTATGAGATTTAATTTATGATAAAATCAAATGTTTCCTACCTCTCCTCATGTAAATCTTCTAAGTAGATCGCGATTTCGAGACCATAACGGTCTCATCTTCAGTACAATCTTGGCGACTGATGTTATGTCAATCGGAAGAAACGCTTCTTCTTCCCTCTGTTGGTGGACCGATGAACCTCTGGATCAGGTCAGGATTTGCAGGGATTTCGAAGTTCATAAGTTTTCCTTTATTTTTTTTGAATGTGGATTTTTTCCCAAACTTTGAGTTCCTATTGTTTATCTATTTGTTTAATTAGACTGGCTTTTGATTCTGTTAAATGTTTTTCGGACCAAGCATGAGCAGCTACTGCTGACTTTTCCACTTCTCCATTTTTGACATTTCTAGATGTTCTTTCTCCCTTGTTTTCAAATTTCTTTTTGTTTTTCCAATATAAATTTTGTCACAATCCCTGCATTTGATCTGATAAATTCCTGATTTTTTTCTTCTTCAATTCTTTCATTTTTATTGGTTTTAATTATTCTATTAAGGCTGTATTCGTTCTTCGGTGCCAATCTTATATTAAACTTTTTGAAAATTTAATGAACTTCGAAATTCCTGCAAATCCTGACCTGATCCATAGGTTCATTGGTCCACCAACAGAGGGAAGAAGAAGTGTTTTTTCTGATTGACATAACATCAGTCGCCAAGATTGTACTGAAGATGAGACCGTTATGGTCTCGAAATCGCGACCTACTTCAAAGATTTACTTGAAGAGAGGTAGGAAACATTTGATTTTATCATATATTATAATTATCATATTTACTGCCTATTTCATGCACCTTTGTTTTGTGATTACTTCTTATATCCATATCATCATTAAATGTTAACGTATAACTGAAATATTAAAAATCTTATAAAAGTTGATAACTGAAATATGTGAAATCTTTCACTATTTTAAAAATTTTGTTTCCCAAATATATTTTACTATGGACAAGGTATTTCTCACAGAAGGCTAATCTTTATTTTCTCTGTATTTATTTCCATGTTATATTTATGTAAATTCTTATCACTCGCCTCATATTCTTTTTCTTTTAGGCTTGTTTCGAAACCTTAATTGGTTCCATCATCCGTATTTTGATGGTAATTGTTCTGTCATCTTGAAGAGCTGTCTCTTGCTCCCTTTGTTAGTAAACTGAAAAACCTCGAAATTAAATCATTTTCCGCAGGAATTTCAAAGTTCCTTAATTTCTCTTTTTCGTTTTTTTTATGTAGATTTTTTCCCAAACAGTGAGTTCTTTGGGTTTTTCTATTTGTTTTAATAATTTAGCCGTAAGATGTTTTTCTGACCATGCATGAGCAGCTACTGCAGATTTTTCTACTTCCCCTTTCTTTCCATGTTAAATATAAATATATATATATATATATATATATTAATAATGTCCAAATAATATATGGAATTAAAAATCATCGGAGAACATATTGTTTAAATAACTCACCTCATAGGATTCATGCTTCCATGATATCGCGATTACAAACATAATCATGTTCATCGTCAGCCATAACTCCGACTGTTGAAATTCTTCGGCCGTCAACTATTCTATTGTCTCCATCTTCAGTGCTGCTATCTATGGTTGAATTTATGAACTTCGAAATCAATGTAATTTCGTTAGGGATATCAAAATTCATTGATCTATTTTTGTTTTTCTGAATGTATATTTTTTCCCAAACTGTCAATTCCAAAGGTTTCTCTACTGTTTTAAAAGTTTAGCTTCTCTTCCAATTTTATGATGTTCTAATAAACTATGTGCAGCAATTGCAGATTTTTCAATTTCACAATTTTTAATATTTCTGAAATGTTCTTTTGTCTGAATTTCCAAATTCCTTTTTGTTTTTCCTATATAAACTTTATTGCAATCTTCACAATTTATTTGATAAATTCCAGATTTCTTACTGTCTGGAACTTAGACTTTTTTATTGGTACTTAGAAGATTACCCAGACTAAATTTATTTATTGGTGCCAAAAAAATGTTGTATTTGTCAAAAATTTTTTGAAATTTCTTATGCATTTCAGGATGGTAAGTAAATACAAGAAAATTACTTACCATCCTGAAATGCATAGGAAATTTCAAAAAATTTTTGACAAATACAACATTTTTTTGGCACCAATAAATAAATTTAGTCTGGGTAATCTTCTAAGTACCAATAAAAAAGTCAAAGTTCCAGACAGTAAGAAATCTGGAATTTATCAAATAAATTGTGAAGATTGCAATAAAGTTTATATAGGAAAAACAAAAAGGAATTTGGAAATTCGGACAAAAGAACATTTCAGAAATATTAAAAATTGTGAAATTGAAAAATCTGCAATTGCTGCACATAGTTTATTAGAACATCATAAAATTGGAAGAGAAGCTAAACTTTTAAAACAAGTAGAGAAACCTTTGGAATTGACAGTTTGGGAAAAAATATACATTCAGAAAAACAAAAATAGATCAATGAATTTTGATATCCCTAACGAAATTACATTGATTTCGAAGTTCATAAATTCAACCATAGATAGCAGCACTGAAGATGGAGACAATAGAATAGTTGACGGCCGAAGAATTTCAACAGTCGGAGTTATGGCTGACGATGAACATGATTATGTTTGAAATCGCAATATCATGGAAGCATGAATCCTATGAGGTGAGTTATTTAAACAATATGTTCTCCGATGATTTTTAATGATTATACCTCATAATGTTTACTTCCCAACATTAATTAAATATAATATATGGAATATTGTGAATCATTTTCAGTGATTGATATTAAGGCTAGGTCATCTGCAAAAATAAGTGAATCTAGTTTTAAGTTTGTCCACCGCTGTGGTCTCGAGGTAGCATGCTGCCTTGACACGCAGTGAGCCTGGGTTCGATCCCTGGTCGGGACAGTTTTTCTGGGTGAGGTTTTATTGGGATTTTTCCTCACCTGTAAGACAAATGTCAGGAAAACTTTAAGGCCCAAACGGTCCCTGAAATCATATGACCATCGCAATCATCATCATCATCATCATCATCATCATTCATATTCATCTTAGATTAAGCTTAGGATTACAGACTCTCCTGGTGCACCACCATCATCACCCATCATATCATCGTGGCAACATAACCCCGCCTTCCAGGAGCCCCAACCTCAGAGTGGGTTACAAGTATGCCATGCCAGGAGAGAATACCAGGAATGTCGAAAGACAACCTGGGGCATTTGCAAAAAAAAAATAGTTTTAAGTTTCTGTTTATTTGGAAATACCCATGACACGTTTCTCTCCATTCTATATAATACTTTTATTCATGTATATTATGAACAAAAGAGGAGAGATGGCACAACCTTGCCTAAGCCATTCTGGTGTTCTGATGTTAAAATAGTTTTATAAATATATCTATTAAATTAATATTTTAAAAGGAAGCAATAGTATGATGTTCATTTTGACTATTTAACTCATGCTCCAAATGGGAGTCAATTACCAATCACATTTCAATGAATTTTGTTTTACAACTAATGACGGTGTGTTTCACTCATTCTTTATCAAATTCTCTTTACAACCTCCTGCTTTTGTGATAAAGAAAGCTCCTCCTTTTTAATAATTCTGCAAAGGTTAGATCATTATTTTGCATTGACTGACTGTCCAACAAATACATTGAATATAGCAAATAATGAACAGATTCCGTCGAACTATCACATTTGATAATTGTGTGTTCAATAATTTTTTTAAAATAATGATTTTGCTGAGTTGTTTACTAAAAAAATAAATTAATAACCTATAATGTTGGTTATAATATATAGTTTGATGTGTTTCATTTTTTCTCCACTAGGGTGCATTCTTACAATATTGCGATCCTATTTGACAAATAATATGATAAAGTTGCAGTGGATAAACAAATGAAATATAACCACACATCAAGTTATTTTGAGTCTGTAATATCTTACCTCAATATTAATGTTGATTTGTTCTTGAACATGGTTTGATTAGTCTTCTAATCATCCTCAGCATCAATAATAACCACACATTTCTGATTTGTTTTCAAACATTGGCGACTACATTAAATATATAAATATTTTAAAATAATTATTTAAATAACAATTTTTTAGTAAACAGCTTAATTTTATTTGTTAAATAGTCCTAACAAATGCCATTCTTGATTTCCAAATCATCTAGATATATTCACTCGTCATTTTGTGACTCGTGAATTTATTGATGATGTGGAAATCGCTCGTGACATTACTTATGACTATTTAACTCATGCCCCAAATGGGAGTCAATGACCAATCACGTTTTAATGAATTTTGTTTTACAACCAATGACAGTCGTGTTTCACCTCGGTATTTATCGAATTCTGTTTACCGAAATAAAGAAAGCTCCTTCTTCTTAATATTCTGGACAGGTCAGAATATTATTTTGCAGTGACTGACTCTCCAACAAATAAGTTGAATATAGCAAATAATGAACACATTCCTTCGAACTACACATATGTTAATTGTGTGTTCAATAATTGTGTTTTTAATAATGATTTTGCTGAGTTGTTTCCTAAAAAATAATGAATAACCTATAATGTTGGTTATAACATACAGTTTGATGTGTTTCATTTTTTTCTCCACAAGGGTGCATTCTTACAATATTGCGATCCTATTTGGGTATAAATAATATGATCAAGTTTCAGTGGATGTTTTCAAACATTGCTATTTACATTAAATATATAAATCTTTAAAAAAATTATATTTATATAATGATTTGTGAGTAAACAGCTTAATTTTATTCGTTAAATAGTCCTAACAAATGCCACTCTTGATTTCCAAACCCTCTAGATAAATTGGAAATCACTCGTGGCATTACTTATGATAAATTTTAGAATCACTATAAACATCTCACCTCATCTTCTTCTTCTTCTTCCTTCCAAGTATTAGGCCAAGGCCTGTTATGATCCTATAGAAAATTTTCCCTCCAGCGTTTCATAGGACGGCCCAGAGATCTTCGTCCTGTTGGTATATAATTATAAACAGCTTTGGGGATCCAATTTGAACTCATTTCTTTCAAGATAGTGTTTCCAATTTAGTTGGTACTGTTTAATATATTCCAAAATTGGTGTAGTCTTCAATTCTTTTAAAATATCGGTGTTCCTTTTCCGATCCCATCTGGTGTAACCCACTGTTCTGCGCATGAATCTCATTTCATAAGCCTTATTCTGCTTTCATGTTGTTCTTTTTAGTGTCCATGCTTTACTACCATAAGTCAACACTGGTCTAGCCAAAGTGTTATATAAAGGTAATCTGGTGTTTTTTTTTGTACAAGGAATGGTTTCGTAACTTGATTAATAATTCCTAAACTTTTATTATAACTAGTAACTTTTTTCAGAGATTCCTTTTCATCCCAGATAGAGAGATAATATTCAAGATATTTAAATTGATTAGATCTCTCTAAAATTTTATTCTGGAGACATATTTTACTTTATATGGGGTCCTTCCCATGAAATGCCATAATTTTAGTTTTGTTAATTGATATTTCCATATTAAATTTGGCAGCTATTATTCATAAATTATAAATTGATTGTTGCAAATCATTTTCGGAAAGTGCCAGAAGAGTTAAATCGTCTGCAAAAAGAATAGCATCGAGTTTGAGGTTCCTATTGATGGGTATATATCTCCGTTGTGTTTTCCTCCATTCGTTTATTCATATATATATATATATATATATATACTAGCTGGCCCGGCGAATGTCGTATCGCCTTTAAATATTTTTACGTTAATTTTTCCGATGTTTTAATAGTTATCTGCTATTTGGGGCGGAAACAAATCCAACAAATCAAAGATCATAAAAATCGGTCCAGCCGTTCTTGGGTAATAAATAGTGTAGCTAATACGACTTTGTTTTTATATATATATATATATATATATATATATATATAGAAGTCCCGGCCACACGTTGCTGTGGCTAAGGTATACGTTAAATTATGTTGTAGTAAACTAAGTGAGAAATCTAAATCAGAAAGTTTTTGTTTTACACAAGTTTTTTAGTTCTGGTACATTAACTACACCCTGTATAAATATGGGTGGTGGTTTATGTGGAAGTGGTTTTGTTGATTGAGATGAATTTATGTTGTCTGCATTCTCAGTATCATCCATAAGTGTATCATAAGGATTATATACATTTATTGATGGAATATTTTGAGGAGGCTTGCTGATTTCATTATACTTTGGTTTTTTTTCTACGAACTTGTTGGCAGTTTGGATTCTCATCATCATCAAGAAGTCTCTGTATAGTAATATCATCTTGTGATATATTATAGTCATCTTGTTTTTCATTTAATTGAGGCATGGAGATTGTTTCTGTAATATTAGGCATATTATTATAACTAACAGACTTACTTACAGTTCTGTTATTCCGTTCCTTAGGACCTTCATATGTTTTTAAATTGACATTCTTCTTAAATGTAAGATTTATGTCACATAGGCCTATATCAATTTGCGGAAATTCACTTGATATCTTATCATTCATGGTCTCTAGAACTGATTCGCCATATTGTTCAATGTCCCTTCTCGGTCCAGTTAAATTTAAATTAAGTTGCTGTCTTTCAGCCAGATTACTTAAAACTAATTAATATTACACGAAATTAATATTATTATCAATATATTGAAAATAAAATAAACACTGAACACACTTAAATTATGAAATAATCAATATTTGTAATTCAATTGAAATTTGCGGTTGCAACAAAAAGCACAGCCACCTGGTTAAATAATAAACCAATTACCTTACACCATCATCTGTTAGAATCGTATGGAACTCACAGATAATTATAACTCTTTGTTAAATAATAAACAAATAATTTGCAATAAAAATAATGCGACTATAAATTTAGTTATAAACAACCGTAGGTCTGAAGTTGAATCATACAGCACACAGTATGCAAAATTTTATTAAAATCGGTTAAGTAGTTTAGGATTCCATTGCGGACAAACAATGTGACACATAATTTTTATATATATATATATATAAGTAAAGTAAAGTAGTCCCACTACAGGCTTCGGGAGGCCCTTGGGGTAGCAGGAGGTTAAGGCTCCCACTTTTTCTAGACAGTCGGCACTTGATGTCAGCCCTGCGTGACGGCCGCCTTTACCCCAGAACAAGCGTCTAGTACTCATTTCCGTTAGAGGCTGAGTCGACCCCAGAGCCATAGTGCCGCCAGAAGGTTTTGGTCAGTTTAAAAAATCCTGACCCCACCGGGACTTGAACCGTCGACCTTCCGGCTTGTAGCTCAGCACCTTAACCACTACGCTACGGCGTGCCCCATAAATATATATATAATGAAAAGCACCGGTGTGAAAGTCCACATCCCTATCTCACCTCATAATTAGATATTTATACTGACTCTATGTTTAATATATTATAAATATATATTATTTATAATTTTTTGTAGAGGATTGTCATATTACAAAATTTCTATTATTATTATTATTATTATTATTATTATTATTATTATTATTATTATTATTATTATTATTATTATTATCACTATCATTATCATCAAATTTATGATCACCTTATCATATGGCCATCATCCTTATTATCATCATCATCATCATCCTTCACCGGTGTGGAAAGCAACGGGAAGCTACCACACCTACAATTCCCTAGTGAAGCTGCAAAGCATAGCATGAAAATGCTATGATTGCAGTGAAAGACCTGCCCTCGGGCAGAATTACTGTGGAATGGAATTATCATCATCATCATTCTTGTTATTGTTAGTATTAATAATAATAATAATAATAATCTAAAGGAGCAATAAATATTTATAGAAAGTTATTTATTTCTCTAACTTTTAGTGGACTATTAGCACTAATGATGTTTCTTGTGACATTTTCTAGTACATTTGGAAAATTAGTATCTAAAGTATCAATAAATACATTCTTGCAATGTTTTTTTGTTATTCATTTCATACATCTCAATGATCATATTTGAAGAGAAAAATTATATTCCCAGACCGAGACCCTAACCCAGGACCTTTGGCTTTCCGGGCCAATGCTCTACCGACTGAGCTACCAGGGCGAGTTCCAATCTAAATGCAAATTTTTCTCTTATATATGTTGTAAATTCCCATGCACCAACTGCTATATAACCTTTGTTTCTATGTTTGGAAATGGTGGCTTCTTTATTAAGAAGACATTTATTTGGGAATTTCTATATTATATTATAAAGCCAATATGGCTTCTTTCGATGTTTTTATTATTAATTTCATACATCTGAATGATGGATAAATTGGTAGAGCATTGGCCCGGAAAGCCAAAGGTCTTGGGTTCGAGTCTTAGTCTGGGCATATAATTTTTCTCCTCAAACATTCTTGCAACCTTCCCTTAGTCATGTTTGAAACTAAATACTCTCAGGTATTACTGAATTTACTTGCTTAAATTATGTCCTTTTTTGGAAAATTTTTCTATTCTAAAAAGGGGAATATGTAAATTATGCAAGAAATGAAAATTACAGTTATA
The DNA here is from genome assembly GCA_030220185.1 of Diploptera punctata. Classification (NCBI taxonomy): domain Eukaryota; kingdom Metazoa; phylum Arthropoda; class Insecta; order Blattodea; family Blaberidae; genus Diploptera; species Diploptera punctata. The sequence goes on from JASPKZ010002329.1 coordinate 1,566,116, forward strand.
AGTTTCATTACATGAGACTTTTTCAATTTTAAGCCCCCTTAAATTACAGCATGAATTTTTTCCATTCGTTAACGGTATATAGATCCAGGCTTCATAAATTACAGATTTTCTTTCCGATGATCTATTACTGTTTTCTTTGGAATTGAGATTTATCCTCAGTTTATATGCAGCTGTCTTGCGCTGTAACTGAGTGGTTTAAGGCATGATACTTAAGGGCAGAGCTATGGGTTTTGCGCTAAGTACCCATTGGGAAGAAATTTTCTCATGGAATTTCAGCCAGTATGGTACGAGTGCTCACCTAGCATCATGAGAAATTTATGCAGCTCTGTAGCATAGATGGTTAAGGCAATAAGCTACAAACTGAAGCAATATCGGCCTTAATGGTCTAGGAATTATATTCCTTGCCTTTAGTCTTGAGGATCATGTTAAAAAATAAAGCAAAAAGAAACAAAAACTATTTTAAATACCTCAACTTAGCCAGTATCAATGGGTTTTTTTTTAATATTGGAAAACGCCAAGGGACAAGTCCTCAGGGAGGAACTTTAAGCCATGTTTCCTGAATCCAAAGATTTCGATCCAAAATTAGAATATCTGAGCAAAATTTAATCACTTCTCCTATCCAAGTATGGTAATACCTTAGTTGTCTGCTGGATCTATCTTTGAGGCGATGAGCTAACCACTTCCCATTTTTATTCATGTATTTTATGTCTTTCGGGCTAAATGGCCATGGTCTGGTTTTATTAAAACTCGACGTTTCGTCTACTACTGTGGTAGACATCCTCAGGAGATTCTGCGTGTTTCGACTTGTTAACTCTGCAGCCGACATTTGAAGAGTTAACAAGTCGAAGAACACGCAGAATCTCCTGAGGATGTCTACCGCAGTAGCAGACGAAACGTCGAGTTTTAATAAAACCAGACCACAGCCATTTAGCCCGAAAGACATAAAATACATGAATCAAAATACCTGCCATGAAAGTCTACAATTTTACACTTCCCATTTGTTGACTTGTATAGAGAAATTAGCTTAACTGATAAATAATTTGGTCTGTTATATTAAATTAATGTTGGGAAGTAAACATTATGAGGTATTTAGTTTCCTAAAATAAGTAATTATGAGGTATAATCATTTAAATTCATCGGAGAACATTTTTTGAAAACTCACCCCATAAATTTTGTGCTGAGAAGAGTTGACGGCCAAAGAATTTCATCAGTTGGAATTGTGACTGAGGTTGGGCATGATTATGCTTGAAACCACGGTTTCTTGAAAAACATGAAATTTGTGAGGTGAGTTTTCAAAAAATGTTCGGTGATGAATTTAAAAGTTTATTCTTATCTCATAAATTGTTTTTTGTAAGACACATTTCAAAACTTCTATCCTTAATTGTCAGTTGGTATAGACTGATTTTCTTTAAGTTGTCGGCCCTGTATCTCAACTCCTGCTCCCTCTTTTTGTGGTCCAAGGAACCCAAAAAGACGGAGTTGGAGTAGTGTCAAAATCTTGGGTCTTCAAGAAATCTAAAAATATGAGGTGAGTCGTGCAATATTATTTATGATTGTGTGTTTCAGGAATTATGAGATGGAATATGAAATATGCCAATGATGTAGTAAAACAACTAATGCTTGCTACAAAAACAGAAAACATTAAAGATTTGGAAAATAAAAAAATTTCTCGTGAAATCTGGATACAAGTAGGAAAAAAATGTAGCATTCATCCAAAAACTGTAAAACAGTTTTGGGAAAATAAATTATCAACAATGTTGTATGCTCAAAAACCAATATACCTTAGTGAAGTGAGGATAAAATTATTACGAAGGTAAGTGTATGTCTTTACATTACTATTTCACTCACTTCATGGCTTATAGAAACTGCAGGTTGAGTGCTCAGTCAATTGAATATAGTTTATGTCACCAATATCCAGGGCTATTGTTAGAAATAATAATTAACTTGATCAGATGGGATCGGAAAAGGAACACCGATATCTTAAAAGAATTGAAGACTACGCCACTTTTGGAATATATTAAACAGTATCAACTAAATTGGAAACACGATCTTGAAAGTATGAGTTCAAATTGGATCCCCAAAGCTGTATATAATTATATACCAAGAGGACAAAGATCTCTGAGCCATCCTATGATACGCTGGAGGGAAAATTTTCTATAGGATCATAACAGGCCTTGGCCTAATACTTGGAAGGAAGAAGAAGAAGAAGAAAGAATTGACAATGATGCCTAAGGCATCGAAATTCAGAGTCTTAAAAAAAGCTACAAATATGAGGTGAGAAGTACATATGTAACTCATTATCTAACTCAGTCAGATTTTGCACCTCATCTTATAATTTTGATTTGATTTGTTAGTTGACTGATGAACTTCCAAATCAAATCCTTCTTCTCAGGAATTCCAAAATTCGTAATTTTGTCTTTGTGATTCTGTATAGGCCTATACATCTTCTCCCAGGCTGTGGATTTTTCTGTTTCATTAATTTTGCCTTTACTTCAATTCTGTGCCTTTCTAACAGCTACAGTAGATTTTTCTACTTCCTTACATTTTACATTTTAAGATGTTTCTTCATTCTAATGTTCAAGTTTCTTTTTGTTTTTCCTACGTAGACTTTTTCACATTCCCTATATTTTATCTGACTATTTAACTCATGTCGCAAATGGCAGTCAATGACCAATCACGTTTCAATGAAATCTGTTTTACACCAATGACAGTCATGTTTCACCTCACTCTTTATCAATTTCTCTTTATCAGTTCCTGCTTTTGTGATAAAGAAAGCTCCTCCTTTTTTAATATTCTGAACAGGTTAGACCATTATTTTTCTCCAACAAATACATTGAATATCGCAAATAATGAATAGATTCAGTGATTTTACTGAGTTGTTTATTCAAAATATCTCCAACAAATACATTGAATATAGCAAATAATGAATAGATTCAGTAATTTTACTGAGTTGTTTATTCAAAATATAAATGATTAACCTATAATGTTGATTATAATAGTTTGATGTGTTTCATTACTTCTCCACTTGAGTGCATTCTTACAATATTGCGATCCTATTTGGCAATAAATAATATGATCGAGCAGTGAATATACATAACCTCACATTTCTAATTTCTTTTCAAACATCGCCGTTTACATTAACTATATAAATATTTTAAAACACCGGTAACTATATTGAAATAATAATTTTTTTTGTAAAGAGCTTAATTTTATTCGTTAAATAGTCCTAACAAATGCCACTCTTGATTTCCAAATTCTCTAGATAAATTCACTCCTCACTTCACGAGTCGTGAATTTATCGATAATTTGGAAATCACTCGTGGCATTACTTATGATAAATTCCTGTTTTTTAAAAATAAATAAGACGAGTCTGTTGCATCATACCTCATAAAAGTTGAGTTCTTTCAGGACATGTTTCAACACACTTGTGTTTCATCTTCAGCTTATCCAGATTGTTGATTTTTACTTTGTTGGCCCTAGATGTTGACTCTCATTCTATTTTGTGGTAGACCAAAGAAATTTCTCCCTGGGAATTTCAAAATTCATGATTCTATCCTATTCTTCTGGATGGAGATCTTCTCCCAAATGGTGAGTTCTTCAGTGTTTTAATGTGGTGTTCACATCAATTTTATGTTTTCCTGATCAAACATAAGCAGCTATTGCAGATTTTTCTACTTCTCCTTTTTTACATTTTTTATGCGTTCCTTAGTTCTATTGGTTAAATTTCTTTGTTTTCCCTATGTATCAAATCAGCACACTTTATCTGGTATATTCTTGATTTTTTCCAATCATCAATTTTTTTCATTTTTGTTGTATTTTATTAGTTTATTTGGCCTATAAAATTTTTTTTGTGCTAATCTGATATTAAAATTTTCAACAATCTTTTGGAATTTATTGTGTGCCATGGGTGATATGTGAATTTCCTGTACTTATTTTCTATTGTTTTTTCTATCTGAAGAGTGCTTTTATTCCTCAATTTTTGTTTTTTGTACTTACCAATTTTTGTGTGTATCATTTTCTCCTCGAAATCAGTTTCTTTTCCACTTTAATTATGTGTTTTTTTTCTCTAATTCAAAATTTTCTTCGCTTAAGGGTATATATACTAATCTATTTGTTAAGCTATTGAAGACTGCAAATTTGTGTGAAATATGGTTGAATCATGTTAATTTAATATTGTTATCTGTGTGTGTCTTTCTTTTTAAAGTAAATATGTAAGCTCAGTTTTTGAAATTCCATGCCTGTGGCTATACCGTATTTACACGTGTATAGGTCACATCCAAGTTTTGCAATAATAAATTGGGGAAAAAATATTTGTCTTATATTTTTGCTAACAAGCAGTGCAAAAGACAGAAATAGGCCTACACCATTTTAAATCTGGCAATGTTGTAAATTCCAAAGCTTACGTTACCGGCTGTGTAACAGTACATTCGGGCTGCTGTTCAGTCATTAACACAAGGGTAAAAGGGACGGTCATTTAGTAAGTATGGCATTCATTGTCATTCCTGTTTACTGTGTGTAAACATGGGTCAGTGCAGAGCAACTTATACCTCCAAATTCAAGCTACAAGTGGTGCCCTATGCAGCAGAACATGGAAATAGGACAGCAGGAAGAAAGTTTAATGTGGACGAAAAAAAATGCATGACGGTGGTTCCAAACAAAACTTACACTTGAAAACACATCACAACATCGACAATCTTTCCACGGGAAGAAAGCGAAATATCCACAGTTAGAAAGAATTCTCCTGGATTAAATATGGAAAACAAGGGCAGATGGATTTTCTCTATCCGTTGAAATGAAACAGTTTCTCCTGGTACATATCGGGAAGTTTCTGTGCTATTGACGTACGCCGCTGAATTACAAGGGTCGTGACATATCATAAATCGCCTTGCCCAGCTGTAACTTGCCTTAAATTTATTGCACAGTATTTCCATATTCTTGGCTATCTTAAGACATCCAAACTTGTAATTAATTAGATAAAATTGTTCTAAAATAAAGCAGGTTTTTTTAGTTATTTCATGTATAAGCCGCACCCTAATTTTGAAATTTATCTTTTAGGTAAAAAAAGTGTGGCCTATACATGCGTAAATATGGTATTTGTTTGGAGGAATATTTAATAATTTGGAATTTGTTTCAGACTCTTCAAATCTGACATTTCTAACTGGAATCAAATAAATTGGTCTGATATTGCAAAAACAGATTTTGAAGGAGTGCATCCAAAGTTTCTCAAGTCTGTATTTAAGAAATTACTAAAAATTTACTATCCAAATAAAAAGCTGGAGGAATTAATTAACAGTATTGAAGGTTTGTTACATATACTTTTTTTCAGCTTTTTCTCTTTTACTGCTTGTTGTGTGTGTGTGTTACAAAAATTTGTGTTTTATTTTATATTTTATGAGCTTTAGCAGATACAGAGTTCATTGGTAATTTTTAAGGAATAATATTTGTTTAATATTATTCAGAGTACATTTTAAAAACTCACCTCATAAATGTTGTGTTTTTCATGATACCATGGTTTCAGATGTAATCCCGTCCGTCATCAGTCACAACTCAGACTGATGAAATTCTTTCACATCAACATCTTCTGAGCTGCCATGTATGGTCGAGTTTATGAACTTTAAAATTAAATTTTGTTTGTTAGGAATAACAAAATTCATTGATCTATCTTCATTCTTCTGAAAAATACTTAAAGAATACCCTACAAATGATTGCAAGGAAAAGAAAAAAAAAAGTCAAGAAATTTACTTACCATCCTGAAATGCATAGAAAATTAAAAAAAAAAGACAAATATAGTGTTACATTGGCACCAATAAATAAATTTAGTCTGGATAATGTTCTAAATACTAATAAAAAGTTAATGTCCCAAGTTAGTAAGAAATCTGGAATTTATCAAATAAGTTGTAATGATTGCAGTAAAGTATATATAAGAAAAACCAAAAGGAGTTTGGAAACTTGTACTAAAGAACATTTAGAAATATTAAAAATTGTAAAATTGAAAAATCAGCAGTTGCAGCACATAGTTTATTAGAGAATCACAAAATTGCAGGGAAACAAAACTTTTAAAATAATTGGTTAAACCTTTGGAATTGACAGTTTGGGAGAAGATATAGGTTCAGAAAAATAAAGATAGATTGATGAATTTTGATATTCCTAATGAACAAAATTTAATTATAAAGTTTATAAACTCGACCCTAGGTGGTAGCTCAGAAGATATTGACAGCGGAAGAATTTCATTAGTTGGAGTTGCGACTGACGATAGACCATGGTATCGTGAAAAACACAAAATTTATCAGGTGAGTTTTTAAAATATACTCCTCCAACCGTAACAGGCCTAGAAGGCCCTTGACCTACCAGCCAGCTGCTGGCCTCACGTCCATTTGTGTTAATCACAGAGGTAGATGATCATAAGCCAATGTAGGGGTGACATGTGGTCCCCCAGCCATTATAGCTGGTCTTCTCAACCTGGAGTAGCTACTTATTGTAGCTACCCAAATGCCTCATGATGCTGGGTGGGCATTGGTCCCCTACTGCCCGAATTTCCATGAGAAATTTCTTCCCCCATGAGGACTCGAACCAGCGCAAGTCCCATAGCTCTGCGCCAAGGCATCTTGCCTTAACTACTTGGCTATGACGAAGGACTTTTAAAATATACTCTATTGTTAAATGAATATTATCTCATAATAATGTTGAGTGATTCCGGGTTATGTGGCCGTGGTCCATAGTTGGTGTTGATACCAGACGTTTCGCCCTCAACTGCGGAGGGCATCTCCGCAGTTGAGGGCGAAACGTTTGGTATCAACACCAACTATGGACCACGGCCACATAACCCGGAATCACTCAACATTATGATTACCGGCCGTGAAAGCCTGCATTCAACTATTATCTCATAATGTTTACTTCCCAATATTAATTTTAATAGAATAATGTTTGTCCTTGTCTTTGCAAAGGAATTGGTTTTCTCATTCTCCACTATCTCTTCACTTGAAGTTGTCTAGGTTGGTTAGTTGTTTGATTAAAGCTGTAGTTTCTTTTATGTGAATTCCATAGTAACTGACGTAACAATTTCAACAAAATAAAATAATGTTTTACTTTTTGTAGCCTTCAGATAGCTGAACACTACTTTTTCTCTCCTGAACATGGTTGGTTGGTTGGTTGGTATCTAATGTCAAGTACTTGATAATGAAATCTTTTGCTCTCTTGCACTCCAATATTTAGCAGAAAGGCTGGTCTCTTCTACAAAAGCTGGACAACAAAGGAGATGGTTTCTTTCCATATCTTCATTTAAATTGCAAAAAGGGCATTTAGGTGAATCTGTTATGCCAAGTCTGTGCAGGTGTTCATTCAGGCAGTCATGTCCCATTAGCAGTCTGAATGTTGCTACTGCATATTTTCTTGGAGTACAATAAACTAGTTGTAACCGTTTAGTAGTAGGCACCACATGTGGTGGTTACGTCACCCATAGGGAGAAAGTAGATATAGGAAGGAAGGAGAAATAAACCCCAAAGCCTCGAATACTCTAATACCATCAGGGTCGAAAGAAACAAGAGGTCAGTCAAGGGAGACTGGATAGAAAAGTTGATAGAGGGAATTGGTATGGGAAGAAGAAGTAATACCAATTCGGTCAAAAAAAGAAAAACTCACCAAGCTGACCAGTGCTTATTGGTGAGTAGCCCTTCCCTTTCGTTCATCATGAATAAATATGATTACTGACAGCTGCACCACCAGAAGGTGAGGGATTGGACGCTAGGTTACTGTCCAGGTCGGTTCCTTTAAGCCTTCGATGGAAGGAATTAAAGGGTCTCCTCCATGTTAAAGACAGTAGCCTTTCCGCAGCCTTTCCTGAACATTTGTATATAGGTTTCAACATCTTTAACAGAAAATATGGATTTTCTATCTTTAATAATTGCACTTACATTGGTAACTGACAACTGTAGATTGTCGTCGTGTTTTATAGAGTGAGAGTAAAATAATAATCTTTATAAAGTTTTCAGTAATACCATGCATGAGAGGATTTGCCATTTGCATTGTGTTTTACTCACTGGTATTATTAATAAGCTGTTAGTTTATGCTGTTGTAATATTATTAGGCGATAGTGAGGAGATACTAAGGGCAAACATGCAAACTCTATTGATCAATACTAAGAAATTGGAGCTGGAAGTAAACATCAATAAAAATAAATATATGATCACATATAGAAGTATATTATATAATGAAAATGGACATATTAGGGAAATTTTGAAGATGTGGCTAAATTCAAATATCTAGGAACAATAATTACATACAGGAATAAGGTTTAGAAAGAAATTAAACATAGACTCAATTTTGAAAGTGCATGCTAGTATGCATTATAGGGACTCTTCCTGCCCCAATCTCTAAAAAAATATTAAACTTCTTCTTCTTCTTCTTCCTTCCAAGTATTAGGCCAAGGCCTGTTCCTTTGGCTAGCAACCAATCGAAGGGACTATTATTATGCCTTCAAGTCTTATATGAGAAATATTAAACTGAAAATATATAAAACTGTCCACCGCTGTGGTCTCGAGGTAGCATGCTGCCTTGTCACACAGTGGGCCCGGGTTCGATCCCCGGTCGGAGCAGTTTTTCTGGGTGAGGTTTTTATTGGGGTTTTTCCTCACCTGTAAGACAAATGTCAGGAAAACTTTAAGGCCTAAACGGTCCCCGAAATCATATGGCCATCATCATCATCATCATCCTTATCATCATCATCATCATCATCCTTCACCGGTGTGGAAAGCAACGGGAAGCTACCACACCTACAATTCCCTAGTAAAGCTGCAAGCATAGCATGAAAATGCTATGATTGCAGTGAAGGACCTGCCTTTGGGTAGAATTACTATGGATGGTTATTCTCTAGATGAAACATGGACCCTTATTTAAAGGGAGCAGAAACAATTGCAAGTTTACAAGAAGAAAGTTCTTAGGAAAATTTTTGGACCAAAGAAAGATTAATATACAGATGAATGAAGAAGACTACATAACATTGAGCTGCATGATCTATATGGGAAACAGAACACACAAGTCTTGTAGACTGGAATGGGCTGCTCACTGGCACGAGTGGAGAATGAATAGTAGCGTCCAGATCATAAATGTCAGTGCTATTTATAATTCTTTGCCTGGGCCCATCAGAGGCAAAGATTGATTCATCTTTCCTATATAGATTCATTAACATATATTAATTAATAATAATTCCTTAACACACTTTAGTAATTTACGATACGTTGTTAAACTCAGTATATTATTAATTATATTTTATTTTTAGTCTGAACATCTTACCTCAATATTAATGTTGATTTGTTTTTGAACATGTTTCAAAACAATTCTGTTTTATCGTCAGCTTTTCCAGACTGGTTTTATTTATGTTGCACAACCTGGATGTCGATGTCAGCTCCATCCTGTGGTTGGCCAAAGAACCTCCAATCATGAAAGCTAGACGGGAAAGGGGAGCTAATGCAACCTTGAGAAAGCTCGTAAACAGGAATTATACAAGACAGCTGTAGCATAGCTAGCAAATACAATAATTAGACATTCTTGTTTACTTAAAATAAGATTTAATATTTCAATTGTACGTCTGAAGTTGAAATATGAAAATATATTAAACATAAATAATACTTGATCATTCTAGAGTTAAAGAAAAACAATAATAATAATAACAAAAGTAATAATCTTTACATGCTCAAACACCCATGCATACCTTTTTAGTCCTGCCTATAGTACCCTACCCTGGCTTATCGGACCAAACTAAAAACAACACAGCTCTCCTTGAGCTCACGTCCTTCAGACAATAACCAACTGTTTGAAAGAAGATTGAATGAATGAATGATACAGCTTACCACTTGTCTGGCCTATTTGAGAGTTCCGAGGTAGAGGGGAAGTTGCGCACTACAGAGCAAAGGGAGGGGTAGGCAGGAGAGTGGGAGTAAACACAAAGAGAAAGGAAATTGGCATAGTTCATTAATCTCACTGTAGAGGGAGGATAACAGTACAGATATTTCGTACTGAAATAGCACTTTCGGTACTATACTTTAAATGTTGTCCATTTATTCTTAGTTTGGTTTCAGGTAAATCATGAACAAGTATGAATATCTGGTTTGACTTCTTGGTATTTTCTTGAACCAGTTTCTATGGATCCCAAAATTTCATTTATTCTACTTGCCAGTTGATCTTAAGATTTCCACTGAATTTGCCCTCCAGGAAAAACATTTAAAGAAGCTGTGGCTAGTAAGAATCTAATCGCACAGATTTGGTTGTTGTTACTGAGTAGCAGACATTAACATTCGAGTCCTCTGTTTATTGGAATATACGCCCTGAATTTTAGTTTGATTTCTCAATCAGAGTTTGCTGCTTCTTAATTAAATTAATTACACAATTTTTTCAGCAGGCTGAGTAGATTCTGTTCTAGACTCAATGGTCCAGAAAAAAATTTCTAGGAATTGAACATGGACTCCTGAGATGCTATTACTTCAGATGTACATTTAGTGACAAAAGGAATGGGCCGACTCTTGATCTAACGCGCGATTCACATGAGTAAACTAATTGCATAGTAGAGCTACGATACGTTTCCCTTCTTCCTTTGAAAAGCATTCTTTCTAAACACAACAAGGCAGCTAACGTTTAGCTCAGTGCTTAGTGACTTGATTCGTATGCAAGAGGTCACAGGTTCAATTCCTGGTAAGGTTAATTTTTTTATTGTTAAAATGCTTTCTATTTTATTCCGTATGTCCATTCTTAAAGAAAAAATCATACTAACTATTTGGAACTTTATTATTATTATTATTATTATTATTAGTTATTTATTTATAAACCGGTTTATAATGTAATAAAACATATTCCTGTGCCCAAAGATTTTTTAATTTTTTGTCTTATTTCTCCATTCTTCTCTATCTTCACATTCCAATTCTCCCTCATCTACCTCTTCTTGCATCATCCTTCCATTTAAATCTAGGTCGACCTCTCTTTCCTTTTCCAGGTGGAATCCATTCCAAAGCTTGTCTGGGTAATCTTTTCTCTGGCACCCTACGTGTATGCCCATACCATTCTAGTTCTCTGTATCTCATAAAATCTAATATTGAATTTTGGACTTTCGTTTGTTGTGTGATGATTGCATTTCTGATTTTTTTTCCAATTTAGAATGTCTAGTTGAGCGTCTGAAACAATTCATTTCTGTAGACATAAGCTTTAAACTTAAATTTGTATTCAACTGCCAAGTTTCTGCACCGTATGTTAGCGTGCTTCGAATTATGAATTTATACATTTCTAATTTGGTATCTATTCTTATGTTCTTATCCCACAAAACTCCGTTTAACATTGTTATTACCGATCCGCCTTTTTGAATTCTATATTTTATATAATTTTCTTGTGTACATTTTGAGTTAATTCTCATCCCCAAGTAATTACATCCTTCACATCATTTGATTATTATTATTATTATTATTATTATTATTATTATTATTATGTTTGTTGTTGTTATGCTGGACTTGACATATATAAACTAAATATTTTAATTGAAGGGTGAAACTTTTTCTTCACTAATATGTAATAAATAAATAAACTCATAAATATATGAAGCTATATTATATTTTATTACATAAATTTATACCATTATTATTAAAACGTGGTACTGCACACACAATTAAATGTATACCGGTAGCTAAATAGTGTTACAGAGTTTATGAAGGCAGGAATGTTACTTAAAATAGTGTAAAGTGGACGTAGATTACATGGCAGGACTTAATTGTTATAGGATGTATTTTGCGAAAATACAAATGAATTCAAACCCTTGCTTTCATATACGTTTCATCTTGTTGTAAGTAGTTTAATGATCTACGCTACTCGAACATCTGATACTAGTTGCCTTGTTTACTTTTACACTATGAAAGAGAGTTGAACTTTATTTAAAATGTCGCAATTTGAGTAATATTGCATTTGTCGAACACTCGTAAATATCCAGAAACATTAAGTTATGTAGATAGGAAATAACACTATGAGGTTTTTTAATATTGTTTATTTTTTATTATTTCACTCACCTCATACTTCATAATTCATAGCAGACCCTGGGTTTCTTCACATCTTTTGTGACATTCTCAATGCTGCGTCACATTCACAACTGACGTCCAATGGCCTTCTATCCTGCAGACTGACCTCCGCGCCATCTGGTGGCCGACCGAAGAATTTCCAAATCAGTCCTCTTTCTTTATAACCGGGTATTTCAAAATTCATAGTTGTATTTTCATTCTTGCATATGTAAATTTTTTCCCAAATTGTGAGTTCCTTCGGTTTTTCCAATTGTTTAAGTAATTTTGTTTTGGTTTCTATTCTATGTTTTTCTGACCAGGCATGTGCAGCTATTGCAGATTAAAAGAACACCTCAGAAATGTTAAAAATGGAGAAACCGAAAAATCTGCAATAGCTGCACATGCCTGGTCAGAAAAACATAGAATAGAAACCAAAACAAAATTACTTAAACAATTGGAAAAACCGAAGGAACTCACAATTTGGGAAAAAATTTACATATGCAAGAATGAAAATACAACTATGAATTTTGAAATACCCGGTTATAAAGAAAGAGGACTGATTTGGAAATTCTTCGGTCGGCCACCAGATGGCGCGGAGGTCAGTCTGCAGGATAGAAGGCCGTTGGACGTCAGTTGTGAACATGACGCAGCATTGAGAATGTCACAAAAGATGTGAAGAAACCCAGGGTCTGCTATGAATTATGAAGTATGAGGTGAGTGAAATAATAAAAAATAAACAATATCCAGAAACATGTCTCCTTCTCTGTTCTTTTTTAAGACTTTAAAACCAAATACAGCAAATTTAAAACATTTAATAATGTGAACCACAGCTATGGTTTTTCTAGCATGCACAGTGAGCCTTAACAGGGACTCTGCTTTTTGAAGCAGCTCATTCATTTTGTCGCTAAGTGTACATTGCATGTTTTATTTCAAAGAAATACATTTTTTTTTTTTCAGATATTATTATTGACCTTAGAGTTCAGCATTTGGAAAGTATTAAAAAAATGGATGAGTATTGCCTTCAGAAATTGAGAGTGAATCGTCATATGAATCTGAAAGTGAAAAAGAAATAATCTATTCATTAGAGGTATGTGGTGTTTTGTGTGAGGTGGACAGTTTTTTTATTTATGTAATGCTAAATGATTTTGATACCGTTGTTTTATTAAAAGATAAAAACTTTTGCTCATGCAAAAGAAAACTAAATATTAAATAAAGAATTTTATTTTTATATATTTTATATCAATATATTTTATTGTATTGCATCCTTTTTTTTCTTCCAAGAGTTGTCCTTTTTCATGCTTTGGTCATCATTAGTTTGATCCTTCCGGGAAATTCTCGTATAAGGCTTGAAAGCATAATAATAATCCCTTCGATTGGTTGCTGGCCAAAGGAAGGCAAGACCAGTGATAGGGCTGCCATCTTATAGCCTCTGGTCAGGCTTTTCTGGAGAAGAAAAGAAAATAAAGGAAAGAAGAAATGGAAGAATGGAAAGACTCCCTAGCCCTCAGATGCCCTAATAGTGTAGGGGTCAAAAAAACAAGAGTTAACCAAGAGAGGTTAGATAGTAAAGTTAAAAGAGTGCAAAACACAAGTAAGTGGAAGAAATGTTTTGCTCAGCTTGGGCACCTTGTGGTCGCCATCCACATATCCCCTAGATGAGGACCCCTGAGGACCAACTAAATTGGAAACACCATCTACAAAGAATGAGTTAAAATTGGATCCCCAAAGCTGTTTATAATTATATACCAAGAAGACGAAGATCACTGGGCCGTCCTATGAAACACTGGAGGGAAAATTTTCTATAGGATCGTAACAGGCCTTGTCCTAATACTTCGAAAGAAGAAGAAGAAGCATCCTTTTTTTTTTTATCTTGCCATGCGCAAATCCAGTTGTTACCTTAGTTATCCAGAATCCACCTGATGTTTTCTTCTTGTTGTAGCCTTTTTCAGAAAATAATTTCTAAAGAAAGGGTTGTAAGCAATTCCATATTATATTCCATTGTTTGTATGTAGCTTCTTCTTCTTATTCATTATTTGTAGGATTTCATCCTATTTTTCCAAAATCACTCCTCAGAGGAAGACATTGGATGTGCCTCCACTGTCTATCCATCTCCGTCTTCCGAAAACCAAATGCCATTCCTCTCTGTCCATTCATTGATCTTCCACCAATCCTCTGATATTCATAGCTGCTTGTACCTCTTCTATCCAAGTTTTCTTCTGTATTCCTCTCTTCCTCCTTTCCATTGGGATCCTCCATTCCATAACAATTTTAGGCAATCTTTGCTCTGGCATTGTTTTGACATGACCATACCACTGTAATCTTTTCTTTTCTATAATGTCTATGATGTCTGGCTCCTCTTGTACACCCATAATTTCCCTTATTTCTTTATTTCATATTCTATCCATTCTAGATTTTCCAGATGATCTTCTTAAAACATCCATTTCTGTACTTAAAATTCTTTTCGTTTCCCTCTATATATATATATATATATATATATATATATAGAGAGAGAGAGAGAGAGAGAGGGAAACGAAAAGAATTTATATATATTATATAAGTATGTATGTATGTATACTGTAATAAGAACATTTTCATTATGTGTATTATAATTACATATTTTTACTTTTTTTATGTAAAACTTTATATTCTGTCTCTTTAATTTACATATATTCACAATTGGAATATACTTTAATACAGCCTATGTGATAATATTTATTACATTAGAAACTCAGGTACTTGATTGTACACTAAAATAAATTTTCCATTCCACCCAAAAACTGGTGAGAAAAGATCAGGAAAGAATTTAATTCAGTTGGCACCATAAAATTAGATATAGAAAGTCACTGAACATGTGGATGTAGGATTCCACATTGCAAGATCTCTTTAAAAAAACTTCAAATATTCTCTCTGTTTATGATTAAAATGGTATGTATGAACATGACAACACCCTTTTCTCAACATTACCAAGCATTTTGCAGCACCTTCACCCATTTTAGCAAATTATGAAGGAATGAAGCTATAGAGGTCGTTCTCATGAAAAGATTTTTGAAAAATTCTTGCAGATCTTCACCAATCCTTTCAAGTAGACACCAAAAATGACTGACCCAAATGTATATTTTTATTTATGTATACAGATGCAGGAGACTTGACAGATGTCATAGTCTATAATTATGAGTAAACAAATAACATAATAAATTAAAACAATAAAACATCATAGCAAAACAGAAAGTTTGGCTCTTGCTTCCCAGTATCTATCCTTCAGTGTAGCAGAGTGAAGTGCCTGACACTGTAGTACCTGGTTTCTATCCATGTTGGTGTTTGTGGAGCACAGTGGGCAATGAGGACTTATGTAAATTCCAATTCGGTGAAGATGAGCTGCAAGACAATCATGTCCTATGTTTAGTCTAAAATATGCTACAGCTAACTTTTGAGGTGCATCTGGTGTGGTGTGGATAGTATTTTTCCATTGTTTTTCTTGAATTCGGATCTGAAGATTGGTTGAGAATGTTTTTTTACCATATGTTTGATATAAATGATTGCTGAGCGATAAGATGTGCTTGAATTAGTTTGCTGTATACACATTGCTCCTTGTTTTGTATGTATATATTTATATATATGCTCTAGCAGCCACAATTTTTAATTGAAACCAAACTTGGCATATAGCAATTAATAAAAAAAGTAAGGTCAAGTTTGATAACCAGCAAAATGGGACCATTAAGTGTAGGAGTCCACCTGAAACAAAAATTAAAAAATCGGTGTAGTGGTTGCAATTTTTGATGTTTTATAACAAAACCTGCAAGGAAACTGTCAACCATTGTATGTCTAAACTTCCAACCAAGTCTTAGGTCTATAGGCCTGTTACAATCTCACTGATGAATTTTGTATCCAGCATTTCCTTGGACCGCCCAGAGATCTCTTCCCTGTTGGACAATAATGAAGCATGGCCTTGGGAACTCTACCTGAACTCATTCGTTGCAAATGTTGTTCTGGTACCTATGTACGGTTCTAAACGTAGTTCCTTCAAGATATCATTGCGTTTGTGATCCCATTTGGTATATCCTGCTGTATATCTCATGAATCTCATTTCACTAGAAGTTATCGTGCTCTCTTCCTTTTCTCAAAGTCCATGCCTCACTGTCATAGCAAAGTGCAGGTCTTGCTAAAGTTTTGTTTAGCTGTACTCTGGTTTCTCTCTGGACTAGCAAAGGTTTCATTACTGAGTTTATTATTCCCATGGTTTTATTAAAATTAATAATTTTATTTGCTAATTTTGTGTGCATGATGCAGGATTTCTTTTCTATCTCATTTTGAATTGAGGGGTTGCCTGTGAACATTCTCATAGTTGCAGTGTTAGTTGATTTTACTGCTCCAGTGACTAATCTTAGCATTCGATTCTGGATTATTTCTAGTTTATTCATTGTGGTGTCTTTAGCTGTTACTATTGTTTCTGCTCCATAGGTTATAATTGGTTTCATGTAGATTTTATATGTTTTGTTTAGGGTGTCCAATGAGCTCCCCCATTTCTTCCCAGCTAATCTCTTCAGTATGTATGAGTTTTTGTTCGCTTTTTCTTCGATCTTGTTGACATGATGCTCCCAGTTTAGTTTATTATCTAGATGGACTCCTAAGTATTTTGTGCAATTGGATTTGGTTATCGGGCTATTGTTGATTGGTATGTTGAAGGATTCACTTGTGTGTCTTAGTGAGAAGTACTGGTAAAAATGTTTTTGACATGCTGATTTCCATGTTGTTTATTGTGCACCACTGTTGTAGCCTTTTTATGGCGTTGTACATATACTTCTGCAGCTGTTCTTTGTGGTTTCTGGCTGAATTGTTGGCCTTCGTCCATATGACTAAATCATCTGCAAATAGTGCACATTTGATGTGCTGATTAGTTTTGATTTCCTTAGGGAGGTCATTGATGTAACTATTGAAGAGGGTGGTGCTTGAGACAGCGCTTTGTGGCAGTCCTGTTTTGGTTTGGACGTAATTTGATTGGAGGTTGTTATACTTGGAAGCTATCCATCTTTGTGTTACAAAGGATTTAACCCAGTGTAACATATGGCCTGTTATTCCCATTTTTTGTAGCTTCCAAATAAGGTTGGTGCGCCACACTTTGTCATAGGCTGCTTGTAGGTCTACAAATACTGCTAGGACACACTCTCTCTTCTGTTGAAGGCTACCAAAAGCAATCCAACCTCAAAGCACAACACCCCAGATCTTAATCACACAACCTTCCTTTCTCCACAAAACTAGTAATCTTTTCCAAAAACATAAATTAGATGCCAAAACTGAACCAACACCTCAAATACCAAGCCCATTAGATTACCAACTGTACAATGCAACCCTCTCAATAGACGAAATAATAAAGAAAAATGATACAAACCCATCAATAGCCAAACAAATGACCTTAGAGACTATTAGTACAAAGTTCCCAGAACCAGAGTGGCTAAGAGTTTCACTGATGGCTCCAAAAACCAAGAGTGAAATGCTGGTGTAGGAATCTACTCTCATCTGTTTAGTCAATATGTTGCAGTAGGCACAAACAATACAGCCTTCGATGGTGAAGTAAAAGCCATAGAAGTAGCACTCCAGAACCTCCTATTCCGAACAAAAATGTTTACAAAAGCTGTTATTCTGGCAGACTCTAAGGGCCGCTATACAAGCAATAACCTCCAACCAAACACCAGAAAATGAAACCATCTTGGAATGCCGTAAACTTCTGAAATACCTCAACAACCAAAATAAATTAATAGCCTTCCAGTGGATACCCTCACACATCGGAATAGTTGGCAATGAAATAGCTGATGGACTTGCCAAAAAGGGTACCAAAATACAGATAACAACCCACCCCAATTCGAACCTCCACAGAAAGATCGAAGAAATTAAGAAAGCATTCCAAATGGAAAACATGAAAGAAAACATTGCAACAGCCAGAGGGAAATCATGGGAAAAAATTGATGAGCTATACACAGAAATAAAATATAAAGGCCGCAAGGAAGCAGTAGCAAAATTCAGACTGATGTCAGGACATGACTGCATGGCTCACCACCTCCACAGAATAAACGATTTCCAATCCGACAGATGTGTCATATGCAAAGACCCGGACCTGATCATGGACAAACACCACCTTCTAGTCTGTCCAGCTTTAAATCCAACTGCACAACACTCTAAGGACCTTGTTCGCTTGTACTGGGAAGCCAGAGAGAAAATGACTTAAGCATCAAATCTCGCCATTAGAAAACAACAACAATAATTTTATTTGCTATGTCTACTACTTCCTCCAAAAATGTTAATGTGTATCCAAGGTAGGTAAATGAATTTACTCTTTACAGTATTTCTGAAGCTATACAAATTTTGCTATGTACAGCGTATTTTCCTTGAAATGCCATTACTTTTGTTTTCTCTGTATTGATTTTCATGATATATTTTATGGCTGTTTTGTTAAAATTATATACAGAACATTGGATTTCTTCCTCTGAGGGTGCCACTAATGCTACATCATCTGTGAAAGTTAACATATCTAATTTCATATGTATTATATGCCTGAACATATTATGATGTGGCTTAAGAAGCATGCATTATTCACATTGTTGTCGTGCAGAATATGTCGGTAATGCAGATGACTATACATCTGACATAAAAAAAAATCCTATTACTTGATCGCAGTGCCACTGTCTGGATCCAGTTGTGAATCCAAACCATCCAGGGACCCACTAAAAAAAAACATACAAAATTTCATCAAAATCGGTCCAGTCGTTTAGGCAGTTTTTAATTTTGGATTTCAAGCAAACTTCCACTTATAATTGTCCGTTTTCTCTCACTTTTGGTTAATATGTACCTCGGTTTATTTTAAGAGGATATACTGAGTTTCGTTGTGAAACATCGACAATTGTGACCGCTAGAGTGATTTTTAAATTTTCACTTCATGTGAACTCCTACACCTAATAGTTTTAGAGGCCCCAATTGTGAATCTAAAACATCCAGAGACCGACTCAAGCAAACATAAAAATCGGTGCAGTTGTTTAGGCAGTTTTATTTCGGATTTCAAGTAAACTCCACCTCTAATTTGTCGGATTTCGCTCATTTTTTGATAATACCTACCTCTGTTTATTTTAATAGGACATACTGAGATTCGTTGTGAAACATCGAAAATTGTGACAGCTGGAGCGATTTTTAAATTTTCACTTCAGGTGTAATTTTACACCTAATGGTTATAGAGGATCTAAGTCATTCAGGGATCCACTCAAACACAAACATTTTCATCAAAATCGGTCCACTCGTATAGGCATATTTTAAAATATTATTTTCAACTGAACCCCTACTTCTGTCGGATTTTGCTGATTTTTGGATAGCACATACTTCGGTTTATTTTAATATGATATTCCGAGTTTTGTTGTGAAACATCGAAAATTGCTATCGCTAGAGCGATTTTTAAATTTTCGTTTCAAGTGAACTACAACTAATGATTTTAGAGCGTTAGTTATCGGCTGAACAGTCGCTGTATCTGAAACTTTATATATATACAAATGTTTACTAAGATCGGTTGAACGGTTTAGGAAACTATAAAGGACAGACACACACACGTGGCATACATTCATTTATAAATAGATATCTAACACAGTTATTACTTTCAATTATTGACATGAATTATTAGGTTAAACATAGAACACCGATTCAAATTCATCAAAGAGTTGACAATGATATGATGTGTGTTTGAAGCGGGTGTCTGACCAACAATGTACTAACATTAAGAAGGTAGACAAGGGTGGTCATAATGTTTGAGATATTTCAGACAATACCAATATCCAACGAATTCTAAGTTTTCAGTTTCCATATATTCGTTAATTATGCTGATAGTCGAAGAGACATTCGTTGTTCTTTAACCTCATAAAATAAACGCTCCCATTCGCTAGTGTGAGGAGCGTAGAACAGAAAAATCCATCACATAGGAGCTGCGTGAAATAAACGAAATTTATCAGCAAGTTGAATTTGTGAAATTTATTATAAGAGTATTAGAGCACAGAGAAGTTAAGAGTCTTTCTTTGGATAGTTAAATAGTATATACCCAGTTTCGATGTGAGAAAACAATTGCGGTGGCTAGAGTTTTGAAAACGTTCTTACTAAAATTTAAGGTTAACACTCGTTCCGATTTGAGAAAAAAATAACAAAATTGTGGCCTCTAGAGCGATTTTTAATTTTTTTCTTCTGGATAATCGACTTTTCTTATTTGTTGATATGTGCCGAATTTGGCTGCGAAAAAGAAAACAGTACGGCCGATAGAGCGTTAACAGATATATTTTTGTTATTTTTGCTGCCTTCTGAGTAGGATTGATTAAGAATAAAAAGTATGTATTTTTTCTATGGTTACAATCTCAGTACCCAATAGCTGTACTTTTTCCCTGAAGGGAAGTCATTGAAGGAAATTTGCCAAAAAAAAGTTTAGGAAACCGCTGAGAAAATTTTCTTGAAAAAAGGCTAGTATGTCATTGAAGAAAAATTAACAAAAGAGACTTGGAACTTCCTAAGAAAAACATTGTCATAAAATGGCTCAGAAGTCCTTGCGAATTAAAATTATAAATACAGACTTAGAAACTCTTGAGAAAAAAAAAGGTTGGCAGAAAAGAGCACGGAAACCCTTGAGAAGAAAATTGTTGAAAAAGAGGGATAGGAAAAATGTCGAAGAAAGCTTCGGAAATTCTTGAGCAAAAATTCGTGTCAAGAAAAGAACCTTGAAGTCCTTAAATAAAATGCAAAACGTAATAAACACCCTGGTATCATCTAATCGATTAGACGAACTAGCGGACTTAGGGCCGAGTCTGAAAAAAAAAAAAAAAAAAAAAAAACAGTGGCCTGGTAGTTGACAACGATTGAGATCTTAGGTACTAATTTTATAATTTTTAACTTTTACGTAGCGAACTTAACGGTGTTTCATAATGCGTTTTAAAAGTATTGATTTAGAATCCGACTTCGAACTAATCCACGATTAATTTTTAAGAATTGAGCGAGATTTACCAGGCGAGTCATCTGTCCCGTTCAGCAAACCAGGACTCAGGTGGTCGGACGAGCCAATTAGGGTCGGTCCTAATCACTTAGGACTCAAAGGAGCTTACCGGTGTCTCAACTAAAAGGGATACTACCTTAGGCGGTTGGTAACTTAGCACACCGACCGAGTGCGTATACCAAATATCTGAACCTGTTGTTCTTCTTATACTGAGCAGGTTTACTATCGTCACGATTAGGATAAAACAAGTGACTTATCCAGAAAAATTAAAAAGGGTTTGGCTTTCCAGGACGTACTCAACGTTTTACAAATCACACTATAATAAAGGAGAAGTGCGCACAAACCGTGCAGATATTACGTGCAAAGAGCTTAATTATCTTTGCTATACGCGACTATTGACTTAAATAGGGTTTTTTACAATTTATAATATGATACCTTTCATATTTTTCTAAACACAAACCACATGTAAGTTAAATTTGTCATTATGTTCGTAAAAAGTCTTATTGGAGCTAACTTGTGGTGGAAAGCCAATCTTCTAGTGACATGACGTATTTTCACAATTCGACTCTGTCCATCGTCCGTCTAGCATCGCACAGATTGCATAGAATGCCTATGGCGTGTACTTTATAAGAAATTGATGTACACTAACTTCCCCCTTCCTAACCTAACAAAATAAATTGCATGCATATTATTTACAAATTATACTGATCTGCTATATTACAACTGCATCTGGAGTTAAGATTGACCAGGAAAACCATAATAAGGCTTAGTAATCTAGCAATTCTATCTATCGAGAGGTAATATGTTGGGATTTGCTGAAGGACCATCGGTGATTGACAGATTCGTCGCTAGGAAATCTCAAGGCTCCAGTTCATGTTATGAAGCATTTATTTAGGTAGGGCCTATGGCCGCTTGATTGTTTATCATAATTACGTAAGTTATGTTATTATGTAAGACTGATGGCAGCGGCGTTGTAAGAAGATGGAGCAGGTACTTTCTAAATCCAGTAATTTCTGGGCCCGTCCAAAATAAACAACCTGGTTATTCCATTAGGTAAAATTAGCCTCTCTCACGACAGTTTAAACTCAGCTCTGGTTCCCAATTGTTGGATGAACAGTACAAGACTTGGCGAATTCTGCTTCGCAATTATAAGAAATTCCGATGATATCAAAGATTAAAAGTGCGACGTCGTTATGAACGCTTTGGCGCTCCAAGCCAATTACTCTATTAAAACATTTCAAGCCAACCATAAGGCTTGTGAATATGTAAGGCATGTAAACATCATCTTCAAGGTATGAGCCTGTTGGCCCGTTCCGCACTATATGCTGCAGGTGCAGGTCTTCCTTCCAACGTCGTTTTGGTCTTCCTACATTTCTTCGGCCTTGAGGTTTATAATGAAGCATCTTTTTATAAACGATTATTTGGCATTCTTTGTGCATGTTCAAACCATTTACATTTATTTCTGTATATTCTCTCGTTTATATTATATATTTGTAATTCATCTATGATATCTTGATTTCTCTTATGATCTCTTAAAGATACACCCGCAACTGATCTCAGAAATCTCATTTCTATTGTCTCAATTTTATGTTTATCAGAGATCGTTAAAGACCAAGTGTCAGACCCATATGATAGCGTTGGAATGGCTACAGTTTTGTAAAATTTCAATTGAATTTCCCTTGCGATCTGATTTCTCAAATATCTTCTTATTGAACCACATATCTGTAGAAATTTCCCTAATTTGTTCTCCATATCCAAGTTTTGCAGGTACGATATCATGCATCCCAGATAATTGAAACAAGTTACTTGTTCAGTGATTTTTTCGCCAATTACAATTTTGCCCTTTTATGCTGAATTCCAATAAATGCCATTGACTTTGTTTTCTCTGTTGATATCTTTATATTATAATCGTTTATTAGTTTCCATAATTTATAAACTGATTTTTATAGTTGATTTTCCGAGGAAGCTACAATGATCTAGTCATCTGCGAATAAAAGAAAGTTCATTTTCATACCGTTTATCATAAAATGTTCATCTAAAAGAGTTTGCTATGTACTAATGATATCTAGATATAGCCCTACATTGAAACGTATTGGCGAAAGAGGGCAACCTTGTCGAAGTCCATTTTTGATTTCTAGGTAAGTTTCTCCAGGTCCATTTCCTTTATCTATACGAATTTTTGTATTTTCGTATAAGCTTTTTATAGCTTTAATTAGATGAGGTGGATGTAAACGTCTGTTTATATTATTATTATTATTATTATTATTATTATTATATTATTATTATTATTATTATTATTATCATCATCATCATTATTGTTATTATTATTATTAATTTATAACCCAGTAAAAACGATGGATTTTTAAGCATTGTTTTATTTATCGACGACATTCAAAACTAGATGTAATAGAGCCGATACATTTTGCTCAAATGCCTATTATTTCAGGCTTGAGATAATGTTACGTTCCGTAAATCTACGGCACGGGAGGATCGGGTTTTCTTTCCTTCCGAAGGAAGTCATACGCCTACTCAAAATTTTTACCCCCATAAAAATATTTCGAACCTGGCCGGTTTTCAACCTGCGAATTTGGCAAACAGAAGCGAATAATTTTTCGCATTATAAAAATTCGAGAATGCAGTTATTTTGAAAGGGAAAGTTAAATGTTAATCTCTTGGCACAAAGTTGTAGGTCTATGAAGCATTATAGCTAGATGCAGCATTTTGATTCCCGAGCACTTTTGGAAAGCTAACGCTTACGATTGTCTGGAAAGCTGAACTTCGAACACTGACATTGGAAGCGTACTTTGTGGAGCTGTGAAAGGTATAATTTGGTACATAATAATAATAATAATGGAACATAACTAGCATCTGCGAGTAAATTACCAGTATTGTACTACGCCACTATGCATACACATTTTGCAGTACTATATTTCTTACGTCAGAGGTACACTAGGAAGAACTACCCGATCAGATGTTCATTCGGGAATTACAAGATCTCTCTTATTATATCATGTTAAAGAGGCTTCAGATATGAAAAATGGTGATGAAAACTGTTTCAGGTATAGGAGATCCGTCTTTTCCTGGAGCCACGATTATCTTGGTAGCAGTAACAAATTACATCAAACAAATACCAGTATTTTAATGTTCTACTTAGTTTATTATGCGATAATACATTATTTTAACGTGAATGGCCAGTTTCTCACAGGACGCCACCAGGTGTCGATAGTAGCGATATCATCTCGGACAGTTGTGCGATAGTTGATGTAAGTGAGTGCGGTGATTCGGTTTTTTCTTCACAAGTTCGGGCGTTTTAATTAAAACTAGTGAATTTATTACATGTTAAACGAAATACTATATTAAATACTGTTTCCTAAGAACATTTACCGGTAGTGTCAACATTTGTACAGTGAGTTTAAATAGTTCTCGTTAAAGCTACTATAATGCCGGCTTCGAAAGGTGAGTTAAACAGTACTTATAACTGCAGTAGATTTTTAGTGTACTTAAACAAGCTTGATAGAGTATTTATCTAATTATCAACCATTAAAAATCAGAGATGTTTTAGGACTTGTACATTGTAGGCATATTATGAACAAACCTAAAATAATAACCGTAAAAGGGAGAGATGAAACCGAGAATGTTTTACTTTACGAAGTTGATATGTATATAACGATGATTGGTGTAAACTCATTTAATAACTGGACATCTATTTTTTTATTGCGCGGATATGATAAAGTAGTCAGAATCCGTCACTGCTAAACTGGATAATTAAGGAGAATAACTGCTGTTAATTTTTATTAATGATAAATGTTGTTCGGAGAACGATTAAACTATCATATTGATACTGTGTATTCCAGTGAACAGTTGTGAACAATTAAAATGCAGAACATTTTCTTAAGTCAATTCTAGTTTAGTCAACTCAACTTCTCTTTCCAAAGGAGAGGAATATTAGGCTAGGAAAAGTTTAGTATTTGTCGCTCACGAATTTTTTACAGAATCATAGTGCGCATGCGAGAAATGCTCGAATTAGTTTAGATTTGATAGGATGCCCGGAGGCAATAGTAAAGAATCAGGGATGCGAGCATGTAAGCTGTTTCTGCGCAAATTTATAATTCTAGTTCCTTAGCAATACTGTACCCATAATGACGCAGTGGCACATTTTATTTATGATTATTGTAACATAAGGTAGCATGCAGCCTTGTAACGCAGCGGACCCGGGTTCGATCCCCGGTCGCGGCAGTTTTTCTGGGTGAGGCTTTTATCGGGATTTTTCCTCACCTGTAAGACAAATGCCAGGAAAACTTTAAGGCCCAAACGGTCCCCGAAATCATATGGCCATCATCATTATCATCCTTCATCGGTGTGGAAAGCAACGGGAAGCTACCACACCTACAATTCCCTAGTAAAGCTGCAAGCATAGCATGAAAGTGCTATGATTGAGGTGAAGGACCTACCTTCGGGCAGAATTACTATGGATGGATGGATTGTAACATATTCGACAAAAAGTCGAACGATTCTTATCCGTTCATTTTAAGGGTATTTTGCAATCGAAGTAAGGTTAGGTATTCATGTTAGCTTTTTAAAAAAACTATTCCGGTTCCTCTCATGTTCTAGTTGTATGTATGTATCTCTGTCCTCTAACTTCAATATATCTTCTTTAATCTGGTCCAGCCATCTGGTTTTGGGTCTTTGCCTTGGTCTCTTCCCTCTTGGATTCTTCAGGAGTATCTTTTTTTTTGTATTCTTTCTGCTGATATGTGCACAACATGTCCATACCATTTTATTCCATGTTGTTTTTAATTTTCTCTACTTTTAATTCATCTTTTATCACTCTTCTTTATAATTTTGTTTTTACTTATTTTTCCCAAAATTCCACTAAAATTTAATCCCCATAGATTGAATTTTACTATCCTCCTTTTCTATTTTCGTCCACATTTCTGCTCTATATAACAAAATTATCTTAATATAGATTTTATAGACGTCAACTTTACGTACTTAATGAAGCTAAGTATCATAACCTCAAATTTTGGCAATATCACTTTGTTACGAAGGTTAGAGATTAAATTAATTATCTTTGGTAAGTTTTTAAAGTTGCATATAAGATTCTCATTCACCAATTGAACTATAAGGAAAAGCAGACCCTGTTTATACAATGGTATTTAATAAATTTAGCACTGTTGAACCTGGAGGTTCATGGCTACACAGACATGAAGCTCTCCATACATCCCTATCCTGAACTAATATTTTATAATCATTCCCTGTAAAATTCATGGGTAATGTTACGGAATTCTCCCATCTCATTTGCCTTACTTAACGGGTTCCTTCTCTCTGATTTTTCCACATACCCTTCTTTTCATTTTCAATTTGTACCAGATGTTGGGCCATAGCACTATGAGAATTAAATATTATTATTACATGTGCTTTCCCATAAAGATCTTCTAGCTCACTGTTATTTAGTTTCCTGCATTCATCTGTGTATCTGTCTCTCTGTGGTCCAAAAATTTGGCTTAACTGCACTTCTACTAGTGCTTGATTTTTCAGTTATATTATTGTATACTATAGCTCTTCTTCTGTATTTACAAACGTTATTTAATATTCTAAACTTTTTCATACAATTTTTATAAAATTATTAGACAATTTTGAAGTATTTATTTAAATATGCAAATCACAATATTATGACACTGTTAGACAATATTGTGATGCTAACTGCTATTTTCTCCACAGAGTGTATTACTTAGTCTATGATTTTTCTGTCGCTGTTTTGGGTTATCACTGGTTGGAGGATCAGCATTAGGGAGTGATAACTAAGTGTACACCCATTTTTAATAAACGTTTGGTAATTTTAATATTATTAATATATTTTTTTAACATAGATTTGGGGATTTATTGCAAATATTAGTCATTTAAATTTCATAGCGACGGATAGTAATCGAGGATGATAATCGATATGTGGTTCGATTGTGGGTTATCACTGGCTCTATAAACTCTGGCGTATGTGCACTGTTGTTCTATAGGACTTTGAAAATATTTCACGCTAGTTTAAGTGCAGTTTTTCCGAATCACCTTTTTTAAATTATGTTGTAGTTTTTTTTTGAGAGAAGTTGGATTGAGAAAAGTCTTTTTAATAGCATAATAGCATGCATTTCCAGAGCCTTTATTTAATTTCTTTCCGTATCTCATTCTTGTTTGTAATTATTGTTCCTAGATATTTGAAATCCAATACTTCTTTAAAATTTTCCTTATTTATTGTTAAGTTCATTCCCATTATTTAATAATGTATTTCTACATTTATTTGGCATTGACTTCCATCCCAGTTTCTTGTGCTATTTAATATAATGTGGGTGTTTTACACATGTGGTTTTTAGTATTTCCTCGCTAACCAAAGGAGGAACTACCAGAGGGTGTTTTTATTTCCTCTCTGTGGCTTCTATATTTTCCTAATAATTATTAAACCTGGCCCATGAAGTACTAGTCGAATTGCTGAATCTAACATTGGATATTTAACGGTGTGTCTTGACTTGGAAGTTATTCCAGATATATTTGTCAAGCAGAAGTAGCAGTCTGTCAAATGATCCTTAGGTTCGCGCCATATCATTGGGACTGCGAAAGGCATATGACGGGATCCTTTCAACCAGCCAGTTAATAGTGTTACACGTTTGGTACAACAGATTTCCGGGGCCCATATCTTGTTCTGGTCTATTTTGTTGTTAAAATAACAGTGATAAGCTCTTCTTATTAGAGGAGTAAATTTTCGCTTCTGCGCTTTGAAAGTGAGCTCATCACACACAAAACAGAAGTTGTTTCTATCGTTAACACACTTTCGAGACATATTTCTTATACAAATACAATTTTACTCTCCTCTTTCCAATACACTACAATACAATACACTACTTTTAGTCTTTACAATACACTTCTATCACAATTCACTTGACTACGGAAGTGAGCACAGAATTAGCTTCTTTCTTTTAAGAAAGCTTCTATTCAACTGCGAACTTAAAACATACAATCACAGTTTTGTAGGAGAATGTCATTGTTAAATTATGAATTCAGGGCAACAATTTCAAAACATTATAAGTCCATTATTGGCACAATGAAATTAAATATAAATGTAAAATAATCCTTCTAATCATCATACCAAAAATGCTAATAAATAGGAAAATAATTATTTTCAAAATTACAAAAAAATGGTGGGTGATGGAAAATTTCTGACTTCATTTTTTGGAATCAGCAGATGAAAATACATAAGAATCACCCAAAATCTTTTATGTAACAAAATCACTGTTGACCAGTGTAATTTTTACATATTTAATGATGCTCTTTAATGTTTTAGGTCATTTCATCCCAGTTCTAATTTGGACATGAAGTTGTTGACAAATTTTACTCATTTAGCCTCTAATTTCATTCTTGAGCTTTTCATGCCATATATCTACAACTTGGTTCCCATAGTTCTATTTTCCTTCTCAAGCACCATACTTAGCCATTCTAAATCCATTGACTCAGGCTAGATTTGAATTAATGAGTCTAGGAACCAGTATCTAACCAATAATGTAGTAAATAGTTAAATTTGGTATTGATATGTATTTTTTTGTCGATGTGACTATTTTTTTATACTTACCAATATTGTTGTTACTGGAAGTAAGTCAACGTTCCCACATCTAACCTGGTTGCTATACAAACAAAAGAAATCACAATGCTGATATGGACTCAAAAAGCACAAGTTCGGTAAGCAAAATAAAACATTTCTTGAATGTTTTGAACACTAACTCGTACCTTTCTTTATACTTTTCTGGAATTAATGTAGAACATCCCACTCTCCAGGCTTCTTCAATTTCTCTATCATCTATCATGACTCCTTCCATAATAAAATTATCAAACAGATTCTAATCACGGTACTACATATAAAAATGTCTCCACAGCCAACAATCCTTGCTTATAATAAAACAAATGAAAAGCTACATAGCAACGATCGCCAAATGTTTCTTTCTCATAGAAGTCATTTACATCCAACCAATATTTTAATTCATTTATTACTATATTTAATAAAAATTAGTCACATCGACCAAAAAATAGTATGCAATACACATGAGGTAAGCATATAACAGATCTCAAAAATTGAAAAAACTCGGCGCAAGCACCTCGTTTTTTTCAAACTTTTTCTCGATCAGTAACAAGTGCTTACCTCACTTGTATCGCAATATACTATTAAAACTTAAAATGGGGAAGAAAAAAAAGAATACAAATGTCACTTGCACACAAATAACATAACATTCATGTTTATTAAAGTTTTAATATAATGTTACATAACTCTACTAACATAAATGGATCATAACTGTACTAACAAAGTTACACAGGTTGTTCAGGGATATTGGCTGAGTGTTTTAATATGAGGATCTCATAGTGTCCTTTGAATTATTACAGAGTAATGTGTTAAGTTAGACATGCTTCTTCTTTCATAGAACTACTGCCCATGCTGAGCTTTGGCTTCCCTCACAATTCTCTTCCAATTACTTCAATGCTGTGAATTTCCTTTCATCTTCTTACATACTCCTCAAATCCATATCTACATCCTGAAACCGTATGTTCCTAGGTCTTTCCCCTTTTTTTTTTCTAACTCCTATTATTCAGTGAGTTCTTGTATTCTATTATTTTGCATTCTGTCTATGTGGCCAAACCAACTAAGCCTCAAGTATTTAATATGAATTTTCTCCCTTTAGTATCATATTAATCTCTGAATTAGATCTAATCTTTTTCCTTTCAAATAATCATAGGGTATTGTATCATCTTTGTTCATTGACCAGGTTTCAGCCGAATATGAGATAACAGATTGAGTTTGGACAATTTAAGTTTTGTTGTTTTATAGTTGTTAATCTTGATTTTAATAACTTTAAATTTGCAAAATTTAATGACTCTGAGGATAATCTATTATACCTGCTGTATAAACATATGAAAGAATGTAAAAAGTACAATATGAGACTTTCAATATGTAGAAAATTGTGGGATGCATTCACAGTTGAGTCTACGACAAGGGAACATCTCCTAGAAGCACTCACCACTGAAGATCCCTTCTGCAGTTGAGGAGAAACATCTGGAAGAAATGCCAGTTATATACCATGGCCACATAGCCCGGAATCTTTTAATATTTCAATAGAAAAATAAAAATCTTTAGTGGTATTGTAAGAACCACAACAAAGTAAATTAGAAATTGGAGCAAAAATTATAAATCAGACCATGAATTTTATAATTTGGGCACAGAACACACAAACAATGAGAATTTACAATCATGGTTCACAAAACAAACAAGACAGCAAGGATTGTAGGATCAATGAACAATATAATCTGGAGGAATAAATACCTAAGAACAGAAACTAAAGTATGAATTTATAAATCTGTAGTACAACCTGTTTTTGCTTATGCTTCTGAAATAAGGGCCGCAACATCCAAAACAAAACAATTGTTGAAAACATCATACTTAGAAAAAAATGAAGAAAACAAGATTTGATAGAAACAGAAATGAATATTTTCAGGAATAATGTGAAATTCATCCAATGAATGAGTGGGTATCAAGGAGGTAGGAGGAATGGAATAACCATGTCTCAAGAATGAGTGATGATAGGTTATCTCAACTTGTACAAGATAATATTCAAACTAGTAGGAGATCATCAGGAAGACCATGACAAAGATGAAAAAACTCGCTTCCCAACAGGCTGTAAGCCTACGATCAAGAGAAGAAGAAGATTTTGCATAATATACTCTATTTTCTATTATAAATCTGTTTAATTCTTCTGTTATTATTATACTCTCTTACTATTAATTTGAATTCCCAAATATTTAAAATTATTAATCTTCCCAAAAGTATGATTTGCAGTTGTAATATTTGTATGAGAATTATTAATTTTGTTGGTTGGTGGTATCTAACGTCGAGCACTTAACAATGAAATTATTTGCTCTCTTGCACTCCAATATTTAGCAGGAAGGCTAGTCTGTTCTACAAAAGCTGGACAATGGAGGACAACGGGTCTATATTAATGACCAAACCAGCTGGTTTTCTTGCCACATCTATTACTGCCAAAATTTCTTGCAAAGCAAGTTTTGATTTGTATAATATAGTACCAGACATGTTAGTTTTTTTTAACACTTTACTCAATCAAATTAAATAATACTGAAGACCCTATCTCCTTATCTTACTCCAGCAGTTATTTCAAAATTTTGGCTCATTAATCCTCCTACAGTCACTTGTGTTTACTATTTTGTAGCGTCATATCAGCAGGTCTCAAATGTTTACTAGAGATCCAACATTTATATATCACATTTATAAGATATTTTCTATTAATGCTGTCAAAGGCTTGCTTTATGTAGCATACTATCATCTATTATTTTTGTCAAAAACCAAGATAAGATTGGTTATGACAGTTCATGATTTTTACTGTTTATACTGGAAGTATAAATCCTTGAGAAAGACCATCAGAAAGGGCTAGACATAGGTGCAAGGATATATTCAGATGTATTTTAGGGAACTAAATATCAGAGATATAAACTGGATTTAATTGGCTGAGAATAGTAAACAGTAGAGAATGTTAATGAATGTGAGATGAAGCTATGGTTTCCATAAGTCATAGAGCTAGTTACAAAGTTCTATCCTCTGATGATATCATGGTTTTATTTTTTGCAACAATATAATGAATGCTCTTTAATTATAGTAAGGGCTCTGTGCTCCATCACTTTTCACCTTGTTCTATATGTCATGGTCATTCTATGTCAAATTATCACAGACAATAACACATGGGTGTTTCACTCTAAATACCTTAGATTTAAAATATATATACAGTCAATATGCCCATTTCACCAATAAATATTTAAAATGGTCAACTAGTTTCTACAGCCATTCTCAAGACCAGTCAATATCTGGTCTTGAGAATGACAGCTTGGCTGTAGAAACTAGTTGACCATTTTAAATATTTATTGGTGAAATGGGCATTATTGACTGTATATATATTTTAATATTGTATCACCAAGAAGATCAATTGTGTACTAAATACCTTAGATTTGCATAAAATTTGGTAGACTGTCACAGAACATACATGAACATGCACATGCAAAATTTAGTCCTCAGTGATTCATGATTTTCATACACGGTGTTGAAATTCTAAACTCATACTTGCAGGGCAGACAGAAATAGTTTATAACTTTGCTCCTAATTGTGGTACAACTTTGACTTGTTTTAAAGATAAAGGAACTGAGGTGTCATCAAAAAGGGTTTCTAAAATATATAGTTTTTAATTTCAAGGTTAATAATATACATATACATAATATAAAAGAAAAATATATACTGTATATTTTTTCACATGTTTTATTCATACATACACAATGGTTTTTATAGGTCTGGAAATGCTTCTTGCCTTCTTGTAGAGGGATCATTGTCCACCCTATACTCTTAGTTTACTAAAATAAAATGTGAGAACCTTATTGCAGGTAGTTGTAATGTGTAATACTGTCTGAAGGATGAATGACATAGATTTGATAATCATAAAACTCACGAGTGAATTCCCTGTGTTCTTAGTCAAGTAAGTGAGCTTTTCCTGAAATTATATCTGCTTAATAAATAAGGTGAGTCTGTTACATCTTACCTCATACAAAGTTAAGTTCTTTCAGACATGTTTCAATACTCCTGAGTATCATCTTCAGCTTGCCCAGACTGTTGAATTTTACATTGTCAGTCCTGGTTGTTGACTCCCACTCCATCTTTTGTTGGACTGTAGAACTTGCAAATCAAATCCCTCTCCTGGGAATTTCAAAATTCATGATTCTATTTCTTTTCTTCTGGATAGTCCACTGCTGTGGTCTTGAGGTAGCTTGCTGCCTTGTCACGTAGCGGGCCCGTGTTCGATTCCGGTCACGATAATCTTCCTGGGTGAGGTTTTTATCAGGGTTTTTCCTCACCTATAAGGCAAATGTCAGAGAAAGCTTTGAGGCCCAAAAAGTCCCCGAACATCATCTGGCCATCATCCCATGGTATGGAAAGCAACAGGAAGCTACCACACCTATAATTATTGAGTAAAGCTGCAAAGCATAGCATGAAAATTCTGTGATTGCAGTGAAGGACCTGCTCTAGGGTAGAATACTATAGAATTCTTCTGCACATAGATCTTCTTCCAAATAGTGAGTTGTTTTGTATTTTCTAACTGTTTTAATAATTTGGTGTTCACATTAATTAATTATTAAAACAGAAAATACAAAAAAGCTCTCCATTTTGGAGAAGGTATACATCCAGAAGAACAAGGATAGAATTATGAATTTAAAATTCCCAGGGATAGGAATTTGATATGCAAATTTTTTGGTCCACCAAAATATGGAGTGGGAGTCAACATCCAGGGCTCACAACGTGAAATTCAACAGTATTGGCAAGCTGAAGATGATACACAGGTATATTGAAATATTTCCAAAAGAACTCAACTTTATATGAGGTACAATGTAACAGACTCACCATAGTTATTAGAAGACTTTGTATTAGGGTTATAACTTTTTGGACTTTTTGTGAAATAAAATATTTCCTGTACAATGAATGGGTAAACTTTTACTTAAAATCATTGAAAAAGGCCTTCATTTCACTGAGCTTCAAGAAAAGATCACCCCCAAATATATTTATATATCAATATTTAATATTGATTTGGGGGTGACCTTTTCTTGAAGTCAGTGAAATGAAGGCCTTTTTCAATGAATTTAAGTAAGAGTTCACCCATTCATTGCACAGGAAATATTTTATAATTCACAAAGGAATTTTGTGAAATAAAATATTTCCTGTGCAATGAATGGGTGTAAAATATTTCCTGTGCAATAAATGGGTGAATTTTTACTTAAAACCATTGAAAAAGGCCTTCATTTCATTGAGTTTTGAAAAAAGATCATCCCAAAATATATTCATATATCAATATTTGATATTGATTTTGGGGTGACCTTTTCTTGAAGCCCAGTGAAATGAAGGCCTTTTTCGATGGTTTTAAGCAAAAGTTCACCCATCTATTGCAAAGGAAATATTTTATTTCACAAAAGTAAAAAAAAGTTATAACCCTAGTCTGTATATTTAGATAGGATGTGGATGTTTTGATGATTTTTTGTAAACAAGTGGCCATTCCACCTTTCCTCAGATATTTTGCTGACATTTTGATGGACAGCAAATAACAATGTGTTGTTGCAATCATTTATTCAACAATGTGCAGTATCACATTTGTATTTCCTGCAGGAATTACATGGACTGAAACATAAATAAACTATTAATTAAATAAAAATAAAACATAGTTTGTTAAATTAAAAAATTTAAATAAATATTGTTGTATTGTTGCTTAGATCAGTTGGAACACAATTCATAATTTGTTAACATGTCTGAAGAAGGTACAGTGTACCGAAACAGCTGTCACTGAATTATATAATAAATATGAAAATCAAATTATTTTTATTTAATTAATAAAATATGGATTTTCATCAAGTAAACACCAACTCAATTGATTATAAATAAACTAATTCCAATATACAATAATTGTTAAACATACATAATCTGCACACATTAGTATATTTCTAAGGTGGGAATCAAAATTTCCAAGTCCATCTTGATATAATTTTTTTTTAATCTTTACATGTGAGGAATCCTTACCTGAAGTTTTGCCCATCATTTTCATTAAACTCTGTATAACGTTCTGAAAAGAATTTAAGTTATTGAATTAAGTTATCCTCTTCAGTACTAATGTTGCTTTCAGGGACGTTACAGATTTTTTTATATATTAATTAGAATACATAATTTGTGATAAAAAGTATGTGATAAATATGTAAAATTGACAAGTGTTTAAACAGTTTTCAGATACTTTTGAATTCTTAATTGGTTAAAAAAGAGAGATGCGCAATCTCCCTTACTAGATCATGCAATCAAATCTTTAGAGGATGATGAAGGCCTACAACTCAAATGTAATAAGTTGTTAGATTATGCTGATGATGTACCATTATTAGGTGATAAAAAGGAGACACTAAGGGCCAACATGCATAGTCTATTGAGTAATACTAAGAAATCAGAGCTGGAAATAAAAATATATAAAACTAAATATATGATCACACATAGAAATACATTATATAATGGAAATGGACAGTTAATGACAAATGAGGTAAATTTTGAAGAAGTGACTGAATTCAAATACCTAGGAACAATAATTACAAATGAATGAGGTGCAGAAAGAAATCAAACATAGGCTTAATTCTGAAAATACATGAAATTATACATTACAGGGACTCTTGTCATCCCAACTTCTTTAAAAAAATATTAAACTGAAAAAATATAAAACTGTTATACAACCAATTATACTCCATATTATAGGGATGTGAAACCTGAACTCTTACTTTAAGAGAGGAGATAAGATACGAGTATTTGAGAATAAAGTTTTTGGAAAAAAAATTGGGCCAATGAGAGATGAACAGACAGGAAAATGGAGAAAACTAGAACATAAGTGAGCTATATGATCTTTATGGGAAATCAGATATAGAAAGAAAAGTTAAGTCTTGTAAACTGTGATGAGCAGGATATGTGGCACGAATGGGGAATGAAAGAGGCATGTGGAAACTACTTGTAGGAAAACAAGAGGGGAAAGCACCTAGTAGGTAGGCCAAGAATGAGGTGGGAGAATAACAACATGATTTGAAGGAAAGAGATTATACTTGGAAAACATTAGCTTGGAATTGGGATGTGTGGAGAGCTTATGTCATGTGGCCATAAATCTATGGGTTAATGAGTTAGTTAGTGCTTGATAATGAATTAATTTTTGGATAACGTTTTACTATGTCGGTCTATTAATATTTGCATGTATACTGCATTGTATGTCAGGGCTGAGAGGGATTGGACATGATTGCATTTCACCTTTTCTCATTCAAATTTAAATTTAATTTTCAGTGCATTTTTAAAATAGGATAATATGATTATACAGAGATGGTATACTGTGAATATTAAGGCAAATGTTGATATGAGAAAGAATGCAACAACATCTAATAGCAGATATTGGCACCAATTTAGATCTAGTGCAGCTGATCTCAGATGTTTGGCGCCTTTGTGACGTATAACATATTCTGTCCACCATATTATTCTTTCTAAAGATGTTTTAGGCTCATCTCTTGATAATATTGACATTTGTTTTGCTTTGTCTGCATAACTGAAACAAGAAAGTTAAATTATTTATTATAAATTTTAATTATCAAAATTTATATAAAGTAATGGTGTAAGATAATCTATTAAAAGAGATTGAATAGGAAAAATACACCTCATCTCATATTTTACTCTCTCAACAAACATGTTTCAATGAATATCTTCTCCATTTCTTATTGGAAATCTTTATGGTGGTGGGTAGATGAACCTTACAATTAAATTCTTTTCCCTGGGAACTTAAAAATTTATTATTATATCTGTTTTTTTCTGGATGTAGATTTGTTTCCCATATTGTGAGTTCTGTTCATTTTTCTAGTTGTTCCAGAAATTTCGACTTCTCTTCAATATTTTTTCGGTCCACAAATGAGCAGCCACTGCCAATTTTTTATTTCTTCATATTGTACATTGTAAGGTCTTCCTTAATTCTGATGCAGGCCTCCATATTTTTTCTTTTTAGTTTTTCCAAAGTATTTTTTTTTACATTCCCCACTTTTTATCTAATAAATTCTTGACATTTCATGATCATATATATATAATATTTAATTTTAGGAAGCGATATTTTGAGGTTATTTTAATCGACATCCAAGTTGTGCAACATAATGCAACATAAATCAAATCAGTCTGGACAAGCTGACAATAAAATAGAATTGATTTGAAACATGTTCAAGAACAAATCAACATTAATATTGAGGTAAGATGATCAGACTAAAAATAATATTATATATATATATATATATATGGTATGATAAGAAAAATAAATGCCTGGACGGGATTCAAACCCAGATCTCTGAGTCTGTACCTCAGCGTGATATCCATTACACTACCAGGCGAATCCAATTCAAACACTTATTTTTCTTATATATATATTATACTCTTCATTATTACTAGATGTCGCGAGAACACTGTCTTCACTGCCATCTAGTAGCTGACTATATCATGTAAGCAAATTAAAGAGAATATTTATTTTACTTTATAGCAGTGACGCTTTATCGATGTTATAATTAAATGTTTAACATTGAGCAATGCAAGCTTAATATGGTATGATAAGAAAAATAAATGCCTGGACGGGATTCGAACCCGGATCTCTGAGTCTGTACCTCAGCATGATATCCATTACACTACCAGGCGAATCCAATTCAAACACTTATTTTTCTTATATATATATATTATACTCTTCATTATTACTAGATGTCGCGAGAACACTGTCTTCACTGCCATCTAGTAGCTGACTATATCAAGTAAGCAAAAACGCGACATCTAGTAATAATGAAGAGTATAATATATATATAAGAAAAATAAGTGTTTGAATTGGATTCGCCTGGTAGTGTAATGGATATCACGCTGAGGTACAGACTCAGAGATCCGGGTTCGAATCCCGTCCAGGCATTTATTTTTCTTATCATACCATATTAAGCTTGCATTGCTCAATGTTAAAGATTTAATTATAACATCGATAAAGCGTCACTGCTATAAAGTAAAATAAATGTTCTCTTTAATTTGCTTACTTGATATAGTCAGCTACTAGATGGCAGTGAAGACAGTGTTCTCGCGACATCTAGTAATAATGAAGAGTATAATATATATATAAGAAAAATAAGTGTTTGAATTGGATTCACCTGGTAGTGTAATGGATATCACGCTGAGGTACAGACTCAGAGATCCGGGTTCGAATCCCGTCCAGGCATTTATTTTTCTTATCATACCATATTAAGCTTGCATTGCTCAATGTTAAAGATTTAATTATAACATATATATATATATATATATATATATATATAGCTGTTTTAATTAGTTTCTGCTGATACTGAAATAATGTTTTGTGCAGCTCTGATATTGAATTAGTTGAATATCACAGTTGGTTATATATCATAGTGAACATAGCAGTCAATTTCTAATTGAGAATGGTGTTGAATATGTTTGCCAAAACTTGTCAAGTGAGAAAACTAAATATGAGGTGTGGTGTATATTTCTGAGTGAATCTCTTAATTAATTTCAACTATTAATTTATTTACAATAATGCAGCATATATGGTACTATTTTGAAAATAATTTCTAATATTTAAATAGAAATTACATTAGATATTTGACTTCTATTCATCATCATCTTATATTGTAGTAGTCCTTGAATTGACACAGTCTACAAAAGTCCGTTACGCAGGGAGAATTGGATGAACTAAGCAAATTTCTCAGCAAGTTGAATTCGTGGTTTAATAAATATGTCTTTTTTTAAAATTTAATTACAAGAAAACAAACATGAC
This sequence comes from Diploptera punctata, assembly GCA_030220185.1. NCBI lineage: Eukaryota > Metazoa > Arthropoda > Insecta > Blattodea > Blaberidae > Diploptera > Diploptera punctata. The sequence goes on from JASPKZ010002329.1 coordinate 1,604,575, forward strand.
TGCTGTTAGAGTGATTTTTAAAATTTCAAGTTTCACCACATCTGAAAGTCACATTTTGCTGATTTTTGGAATATACCTCTGTCTTAGATATTCAATAGAATATTCCAAATTTTGTTACAGAAAATTCGATAGATAAGAAAGGAGACTGTCAAAATTGTGAAAATTTCAGAGGCATCAGTGTTTTGGGAATTTGTTATAAAATGTATGCATCTTAATTAAGAATTTATATGTATTAATGGAAAATACAATCCTAATGGAGTACGGTATGCAATATGAAATAAATAAAGAATACCCTATCTAAAATGGTTCAGAAAAGATGGATCCTGTTCACATGGCATATTTACTATTTATCAGATATTTGAGAAGCATAGAGAGTATAATATACCAACTTTATATTATTCATATAATGTTATAAAGACCTTTGATAAAGTAAACAGAAATAAATTATGAAATATAATGAAATTAAAGTTTTCTTCAACATTTAATAACAACAAAAAGAAGTTTTAAATGAATGAATAAGTCACTTCTTATCTTGCCTCATAGTTTGTTCTTTTAAACATGGGAACTGCAGTTTTCAAGAGGAGTCTCTCTAGCCAACATTGAGTAATAATATCGGCTGAAGATAAGAGGGACTCCTCTTGAAAACTGCAGTTCCCATGTTTAAAAGAACAAACTATGAGGCAAGATAAGAAGTCACTCATTCATACCATTGAAGTAAGTACCTCATAATGTTATTTCCCATATTTAACTATGAAAAGAGGTTTGTTCAAAGAAAACAAGATATTGGTAAAAACTGGAATGAAAAATAGAAAATGCATATTAGTAACTATAAATAGAGAAGTAACATAGAAATTTCTACTTTTCTACAAGTGCAGAACTTTCAGTAATCAGTGAATATATAATTAATCAAAATCATAAAATGAAATGGAATGACATAAAAAATTTACACAAAGAAAATAATTACCAAAAAAGATTTTGTATATACATATATTAAAAAAATTAAAATTGTCTTGGTGATGGTAACTATGTATAATAAATTTATAAACTACTATGTCTTGAAAATGATCTCACATAAGGAGATTGAAACGTTGATGTAATACGTTACATTTGTGCTTTGACTGAGATAACGTTTATTTCTTTGTAATTATAAAATTTCTACTTTTGTCTCCCCATTTTAATATATATACGTACTATGGTAAATATAATTGTGGGCAAATTTAGATTCACGTTTAAAATAAAAGATAAAATAAATCTAAATACATTACTTTATTCAGGTAACAAATATTTCAATTAAGTAATATTTAAAAAAAAGTCTTAATATATCAATATAGAAGCTCTTAAAGGACTAAATACCTAATGAGTAAATTATTTTGGATGGGAAACCTATTGAAGAAGTGAATAGTTTTAATTATCTATGTTAAGATATCTCATATTTAAAAAAGAACCTTTTTAATAAACTTAGTAAATTTAATTTTACAAGTGGCACAATTAAGAGATCATTAAAGAACTAAATTCAGGTTGTACAGGGTAATGGCTGCCCCTATATTGCTGCAAGGTTGAGAGTTTTGGACTTTAATCAAAAGAGAAGAGAGAACCATGGAGCAGCAAAAATGAGATTTTTAAGAAGTGTAGTTAGATGGACGCTTTTGGATAAAAGAAAAAGTGAAGATATCAGGAAGGTATTGAATGTTTTTAAACTGATGGATAAAATAAATGAACCTAAAGAGAGAGGAATTGCAGAGAATGGAAAACAACTGAATACTAGAAATTATTTTAGATTATAGACCAGAAGGTAGATGGAGTGTTAGTAGGCTGAATATGAGATGGATCCAATTTTTCAATTAAAATCTACGAGACTAGTACGAGCGTTAAAAGCTTAATCCATGAAATGTTGATGATAATTATTTAACTTCTTTCCACTTTTTCTCTTTTACTGCTTGCTATGTGCATTCCAAAAAGTGAATTGATTTCTAACCCTATTTATACCCCTAGTCAAGAATTTGAGGAAATTGTGAGAAGACCACTAATTAAAGTCGTAAGGAAAAGGATTTTAATTTAATTATTAGAAATTAGACAAAAGAGGCTCCTTCCTCTATAAAATTATGCTTCCTTTCATATTTTACAAGTCTCTTAATAGAATCAAAATTTAGGGTGATTTTTCAGGGATAATATTATTTTTGTCTTCTTCTTTACAAGGAAATCAGCTTTCTCTTTCACTCATAGAGCTGCATGATCCACTTGGGAGTAGTATTGCACAAAGTCAATAAAAAACCGAATCACCAATTAAGAAAGTTAAGAGTCAATGCGTTCCAGTAGCGATGCTACCATTATCAAGACTTAATATTAAGTCTTGTTAATAGTAGTGTCACTACTGAAACACGTGGATTCTTTTAACTTTTTAAATTGGTGATTTGGGTTTTATTGACTTTGTGTAATACAAGTTTATTGCCAAGAAGATCTTATTTATTAAATATACTGGGAATAGATTTGTTTGCCCACATTGGTTATATCAAATCTACCAAAATAATTAAAGAAACAAATATGGCAGACTGCTAGACCTTTAATAATACCCATAGCATGACAGATCTGAAATGCTCTTGGCACACCACATAGCTGCTGGCTTCACATCCACATGTGCCATTTACAGAGGTGGAAACCATCCAGCCAGTTTAGGGATGATATGTGGTTAGCATCTCGAGACTTCCGGCCACTGTAACTGGTTTTCTCAACCTGGTTCTGCTATTTACTGTAGGTACCCAAATTCCTAGTGGGAATCAGTCTCGTATTGTCAAAAATTCCATGAGAAAATTCATTTACTAATGTATGTCCTGTAGCTCTGCACCAAGGCATGATTATTTTGTTCACTTGACTATATTGCAGGATATGAAATGAACAGTAAAACAAATTACCTGATTTATGCCATTATTTGTAACAGATTGTTTGAATGGTAGTATGACATTTCTTATACGAGGATTTGAAGAGACTATTTAACTCATGCCCCAAATGGGAGTCAATGACCAATCACGTTACAATGATTTTTGATTTACAACCAATTACAGTCGTGTTTCGCCTAGAATTTACCAACTAAAGTTTATTATAATAAAGAAAGCACCTCCTTTTTAACATTCTGAATAGGTCATAGCATTATTTTGCAGTGACGGACCCACTAAGAAATACGGCTACTAGATTGTATATATAGTGCATGAATGTCGACACATAGCACATGCGGGAGTTAATATAAACATTTGTAGCAATTGATTATACCCCCAAAAAAAGAAACCACTGTTTGCACTTTCTTAATTGTATTTTTTCCCAGATAAATATAAATTGTCATATTTACATCGAAGGGCATCAGAAATTAATTAATAAACAGTTTGATGTGTTTCATTTTTTCTCCACTAGAGTGCATTCTTACAATATTGTGTTCCTTTGGCAATAAATAATATGATCTCGTTGCAGTGATGAACAAAAGAAGCAAATGAAGCGTACCAATCGTTTCTCATTTGTTTTCAAACATTGCCGTTTACATTAAATATATAAATATTTTGAAATAACTATATTTAAATAATGATTTGTGAGTAAACAGCTTAATTTTATTCGTTAAATAGTCCTAACAAATGCCACTCTTGATTTCCAAATTCTCTAGATAAATTGGAAATCATTTGTGGCATTACTTATGAAAAACATTATGCCTAGACTGATGTTTAAATCCAAGATCACTAGTTTTATACACTAGCACTTTTGTCAACTGATATACCTAGGCCTCCAATCTAAATGCAATTTTTTCTCTTATTATGGTATTCCTTACCTGTTATTATTTAAAATTTGAGTTATAGATTTCATCAATGATTGTTTTGTAATTTCTTTGAATGTCATTTGAAGTCCAATTCCTGATTCTATAATTTTCTTTGCATTATATTTCTGATCAGCAAAGAAAGGAATTCCTAACAAAGGAATACCATGATACACCGCTTCCTGGAAACTTTGTAGTCCACATTGTGTTATGAACAATCGTACATTCGGATGTGCTGTAAAATAAAATAAAAACTAGATTAATGTTTCAATTCAAATCTGGGCATGAAAATGTTGATATTTTTCTCACAGGCTTCTTATTTCAGGTTATATTAGTGTAATATCCATTGTTGAAAAATTTTAATCTATTTATCTAAAAAGTGGTGAATTTTGTTCACAGGAGAGAGTTAACTCTAAATATTGTAGTATCGTCATTATTCTGTTTTACCTAAAATATCCTGTTGAGGCAGCCATTTACCAGTTCTAACATTTGCTGATTTTCCTGGCAGTGTGTCAGATTCCCATTTCCATAATACTTTCTGTGGTAATTGAGAAAATACCTCTATAAATACACGTATCTTCTCTTCTGGTACTTCATTACCCATAACATTAGAACCAAAACTGAAGTATATCACTCCATTCGTAGCTTCATCTAAAAACTTCTTCAAATCCTAGAAGACACATATCTATGTTAATCAAGTAAATGAAGAGTTTTCAAATTAGTGAAGTTTAATGAATGTTTGGACTTCTGAAAGTTCAGCACTTGATAATTACACTGAGGAACAAAAAAATAAACTTTTTTTTTCCTGAATTCAAATATGATATCGTTTTTTCTCCATCACGCAAGGTTTCCGAGAGACAGGATTTCAAACACTTTAATATTTTCTACATTCGTAACTACACAATATTCGAACATTCGGACTCACCTAGAAAGTAAGAAATGACGATTTTCTGCTATATTTCGCCTGTGGAGCATCCCTCTTGATGGTCGAACAATAATCGGCCAGCATATTAGGGTTTCATTTGCCTTCATATCTATTTTCCATAGCTGAAATCTGATGAAAGTGTTCCCCGTGCTCATCTCTCAATGGATAAGTGGACGAAAACACGTTTTTTAAAAAATAATTATTTAAATCCATTAATTGAAATTGAAATGAACAAACTGCGGGTGATGGAGAAATTCCGAATACAATTTGAAAACACGATAAAAAACTGCAGTAAGTGCAATTATTGCTACTTATCAGACAAAAATCATGTTGACCAGTGTTATGCATCTCTGTTGCCATAGCATTGCATTTAACCTTGGCAACAGCCAGTCATTGTGTGATTGCCCCTTATCCTCCTTGCCCACAAATTCAAACTTCCCTGCAACATTATTTTTATGTTGTAAGTTATCTAAAATACAACCATGTGGTTTTAGTTCAGATTTTGTTTATTGTGTTTGGTTTTCATTTTAATGGTGACCACTTCTGTGGTAGGATCACTGCCTCGTATGCATCGGGCCCGGACATATTTCCAGGGTCACGTTTTTTATGGAGTTTTTCCTTATCAAATGTCAGGAAACTTTAAGGCCCAAACGGTCCCCGAACGTCATCTGGTCATCATATTCGCCGTGTTTAGTATGAATGTGTGTGTGAACGGCGTCTTTCGTTTAAATGTTGTGTTGTCAACATTGAACTGAGCTGATCACTCATTCGAGGCCTTCCATGTCCTTGTGTGGTCAGAAAAAAGTGAGATCCATAGTTAAGTTGTGCCACTGTAAGTCTCGGATGGTGTGAGGCATCTACGTACTGTATATGATGAGAGGTTAAACTAAGTTTAATTGTAAAATATAAGTATTTACTTAGTTAATTCACAATTATTTATAATTGCAAACTAGATATATTCCAACTTCAATTCTAGCCTCCTTAAAAATAAAACTTTAGTGAGTATCTCTGTCATTAATGGTTATGATAATTTTAACGAATTCTGAAGGAATGTAGCTTTTTGAAGTTGTGCTTATGAAAATATTTTAAAAATAATCATTGATTCTACTTACTAAATACTGAAAATAACCATGGTGTATATGTGTTTCTCTTAACCTTCTAATGACCGCAATAGTTGTTTTCTATTTTTTTGAACCTAAATTAAGGCCAAGTTCGTTACCAGTAAAATCTAATTTGATATGAGAGTTGGCCTGAAGGGAAAATTTTAAAATCGCTGAGCGGTCGCTTTGTTTGTTTTCTCGCAATGTAACTAGATACATAGATTCAATTATCAAAAGTAATATAGGTCCTATATTCAATAAACCTGCAAAATCAGACCATCAATTCGACTTGCCGAGGATTTCGCTTAGTTTACGCAGTTCCAGTTCCGTTTAACGAACTTTTTATTATTCATATCTGAATTACAAATTTCGGCAATCTTGTCTTCTCCCCATCGTCACCGTTATCACTGCGTGTATGAGCAGCATTGTTGTACTACTACTCTAGACTCAAGTTGTAGCAGTCAGAAATTCAAAGATTTTATCATTCCACTGTGTAACTAAGAATAAACATCACTGAACGACGTAAGATCTGAATAAAGTAACTAAAATCGACTAATTGCTTAATCAAAGTGTGAATCGGAAAACCAGGAATGCCCATATTCATCCACTTCGAGGAAGCATAAATAAAAGTTTTATAAGAATATTACATTACAGATACACATTTAAAATTATAGGATTATTATTTTTATGTTATTAGAATTTAAATCAGCACTTTTTGTTGTCCAACATTATCTTATTAATTTTTGGTTTTACTTTCTATATGTGGTTTTCATCAACGAGAGGTTCCAAAACAATTATTTTAATTCAACTTTTCATCGCCTGAAGTAGGTACTGTATATTGTTAACTTTTAAATGTTTTCCCTTGTAGTTTATTAATTTTTCTTCCCCTATAGTTGGTTAATTTTCAATTTTTCCTTCCCTTAGTTTATTAATTTTTTTATTTCATTTTCCTGTAATTGGTTAATCTTTAATTTTTATTTTCATGCAGTTGATTAACTTTTAATTTTTCTTTCCCTGCAGTTCATTCATTAACTTTTAATTTTTCTTTGCACGCAATAGCGTAGTTGGCAAAGACAATACGCTAGAAGCCGGAGGATCGCGGATTTAAATACCCATGGGATTAGGAATTTTAAACTAGCCTAAACTCTCTGGCGACTCCATGGTCCTGGGGTAGACTTAACAGAAAGAGTATCAGGCACATTAAGTAAATTTATTTATAATAAAATAAACTATTAAAATAATTAATCTAACGTTTGATACAGTATTATTAAAAAATAAATATCAAATAAAAAATTGTTATAAAAACATTAATTGCTTATAAAGATATTAACATAACATTTACCTTCGTTTTATTACTTTCAATAATTTTCTGGGAATAAAGGCGGCCGTCACACAAGAATGTAAACCCTGCTTACATCTCGTCCTGATTGTATAGAAAGCTGAGGAGCCTTAACTTCTCGGGCGTTGATAAATTTAGTTCCAGTCAATATCCCATCCTTAGGTGTTTCGGTGAATTGGGTCCCGATGTAGATAAATTGGGTCCTAGGTTCAGGTAGCATTCTCTAATTTTCTTTCTGTATTGGATATTAATTTTGTGTGGTACTATTAATTTTTCACAAATAGAAATACGTTAATATTTGAAGAGAAACATTAATGAAATAAACATGAAATTAAGCAACCGCCATTTTTAACTTTATAAACATATTGAAACAAAAATTGAATCCGAAGTTTAGTGGGATCATTTCAGTTTAATCTGTCAGAATCCAATTTAATCACGGTCCAGAGAACATGCTTACATAGCTAAGACATCAATACTTACTCTGTAATAAATTATTGAAAACCGTGGGTTCCTTATATCAAAACACACTTGCAACATCCTTGAACAACTTGTGTTTATGAGTACAGTTATGTTCTATATTTATACGCAAAAATAGTGCGAGTCTGTTTATTTGTCTGTCCTTTATGGACTCAAAAACTACTTGACTGATTTGATTTTTTTTTCACCATTTAGAGAATTTTTGTGGGGCAATCAACGTATACAGCATATCACTGTTCGTAGTATAGGACCAGAGCTAAAAAAAAGTATCTGTGCACTAAAAAGCAGCTTTCTGGACTCTTAAATGGCTTACATTACTTAAACCATAAAATACACCAAATTAATATACTCAGAATTTGATTATCTAAAACAAATCTATAAAAATGTTCGCGATAGCATATGTCTATCTTTTATAGATAACTCAGAATAACCATTTTTGTCTTTCAGCCATTTATGCCAAGAAGATCGGGATAAGTAGATTCCCAGGCAACGCAGGGTAATCATCAAGGGGTATCTAAAAATAATTGTGACATATATTTATAATTATTTTTACTATTGCTTATTCAACTAAACATAAATACACATTTAATTTATTTAGGCGTTGCAGCGCTCGCAGGATATTATCTAGTCTTATAATTAAATAATAGTTTAAAAAAAACTAAAACAACACGCTTTGTTAGAAAACCGAACTAAAGAATGAAAAATAATTTTATTTCCAACACGCTTGGGATAAAATTAAAGTGGTCAACAAAAAAATCATCTCCAACACATCTAGAATAAAAGTAGAGGTATCTACAAAAAAAGTTACCATCAAAAGTATGGGGTGCTTTTTATGGTTTTCACGTTTTCTCCTTAGAGACATTACTTTTTACCAATATCTGTTTATTATCAAATATATTTTTTGATATAGAGCACCACACGCTTTTGATGGTAAAATAATTTTTTTTGTAGATAACTCTAGTTTTATTCTAGATGTGTTGGAGATCATTTTTTTGTTGACCACTTTAATTTTATCCCAAGCGTGTTGGAAATTAAAATTATTTTTCATTTTTTAGTTCGGTTTTCTAATAAAGCGTGTTGTTTTAGTTTTTTAAACTATTATTTCTTTTTTAGTTTGGTTTTCTAAAAATGAAAATATCTTTAAATTTGATACTATTGTAGTATGAGCTAAAAGTAATACTCTTCTAAAAAAGTTCCTCCGGGCCGGATTTGAACCAGCGACCTATGGATTACTGAAATTATACACCGCTATAGTCCACCACTCTACCAACCGAGCTACCACAACGATAGTCTAAAAAGTCGATATGTTCGCAACCTATTATACCGGTCTTTATTTTTTCGATATCCTGATGATCCTGGCCAGGATCTTAGAAAGAAATTATGAAATTATTGTATTGTCATTGGTCCTTTACAAGTATACAAAGTTTCAAGTCGATCCAATGTTTTTAAGTGGGTGAAAATCGTGTTGAAAGATTCCTTTACATAGATAGATAGATAGAGGTCAAGCTAATATAAAGCGTGTAAGTATATCCGTTACGAATTATACGTATCTGTAACGTTTACCTCAGGCAGTTGGTCGGGTGTAGTTTTAACATGAAGGCTGTGGAATGGGATAACAGCCGGTGCAACAGGAGCGGGATAACTAAACAACCAATTTGTTCCAACCATGAGTAAACTCAAGTTCCTTTCTGCTTCATAAACTGATGGAAGTTCGTCGCCAAAATGTTTTCTCATCACTCGGTCATGTAGTGGAAACAGTTCAGTATATGCTTTGTACCTGCAAGATTCAATCACTGTATTATACATAGTGGAATAAATATGACTGCAAAGGTTTTAAATATGAATTCCTTGTGATAAATAGGGTTATAATAGAAATATCTCGTACATTTATTCAGTTACAAATCCATGGTTTCTTTAAAAAAAAATTCACGCAGAATCTATGTAAACTGAGCGAATATATCAGAAATCGAATTTATAGACTGAGATAGCTGGTTTACGGAACATATACAGGGTGTTTCAGAATAAATATTGCAGACATAGGGGTTGTAGAGGGGACTTAGCAAATAAAGTTTTGATGAGGAACCCATGTCCGGAAACGTACCATTTCGATGTAAAATAAGTTTGAAAATCGAAACACAATGGGTTGATATCGTGTGCCATGTGTTTCAGAATAAGTAGTACACACTTCAAGGGGTTGTACTACACCTGTCGAATATGAGGAAGCTCTTCTTGCACGAATTCAGGCATTAGCAGAAATTATTGAGCACACACTAGGTTTTATGGGGCGTATGTATGAAAACATGCGTCGCAGGTACACTTTGTGCCACGAACAACAGGGTCGCCACGTGGAACCACACTTGTAGTACAACCCCTAAAAGTATGTAATATTCTGAAACACCAGACACACGATATCAGCCCATTGTGTTTTGATCTTCAAACCTATTTTACATCGAAATCGTACGTTTCCGGACATGGGTCCCTTATCAAAACTTTATTTACTAACAGTAAGTCTCCTGTGCAACCCCTAGAAGTTTGTAATACTTATTCTAAAACACTCTGTATATTAATTTTGATAATTAAATCATACGTATCCAGTTACGTTGGAAGGAAAATAATATATATAGAACTATATACGGACAGCTAGATTTATTTTTTAATTTCGTGTTTCAGTTAAACCCTCTTCTAATGGTCGGATTTCGCTGTTTTTTTTTTGAATACCTTTCTGTTTTTACCGGTATTTACGTACGAAGTTTCGTTGCGAAAAATCGAAAATTGCGATTGCCAGATCGATTTTTAAACTTTAGCTTCAGTTTAATCCTCACCCCTAATGGTTCAATTTTGCTGGTTAATGAACTCGACGTTACTTTTCCCTATCTATACTAAAGTGTCTACGAATATAGTATCATACTTTAAACTACTATTACGTCGCTTTGGATAATCGTTTCTAAATGAGATTGGTGATAATTAAAAGAGAAACTCAAAAAGTTTTGAGCATGTTAACAATGTCAACAATGGAGAATAATGGACAACAATACAGAAACTAAACTAAATTTAATCATGTTTTTTTGTGGTCGATATGGGTTCATTGTTGGATATTTAGCAGACAGCGATGTCTGCAGCTTCACTCGTGGGGGTCACATTCAATGTCTATGAGGTATAGTAAAAACTTTTCGAGTTTCTCTTTTGATTGTCACCAATTTCATTTAGATATGATTATCCAAAGCGACGTAGTAGTAGTTTAAAGTATAATATATTTGTGGACACGGTGTATATAAATCAGAAATTGAAAAAAGTATATATATATATACCAGACAGTCCCCAATATGTTCTTAGTTTGCCTACCTAGATTGCAAATATTAATTTAATATTAATACACAATTGTAGAATAAAAAAAGTGTATAATTTTAATGTATGTATGTACTGACCTTGCATACAACCAAAATATAGTGTTTTGAAGTCTTTCGTAAAATGTCATGTGGTCACTGAAATGCAAAAACGTTTCTGGAATGTACGATGGATTTGATGGTGTTCCAATAGAGTCTGCTAGGTTCCATATTAAACCTATTGACATAATTCCAATAACAGGTGGTGATCCAACGTGATGTACCAGACCATAGTAACTTTGCATCACTACTGCTTCCATTATAACCAGGTCAAAACTTGTGTTACTTGTGCTGAAACAAAACAATATTAACATTTTTTGTAAATACTTTACAGCATGTGGCAAGAAGTTCCAACCATACACCATGCGCATGTGCCAATAGACGCGAAGCGGTTTGCACTATGGAATCACGAGATGCAGTCAACATATATACATGGTATTTAAACTCGCGTTGCCAACGAACCTAAAAGCTAATCTAACGCAATTTAAGTACTCTAACCTGTGAAAGACCAACCTAAAAGCTAACATAACGCAATTTAAGTACTCTAACCTGTGAAAGAACAACCTAAAAGCTAATCTAACGCAATTTAAGTACTCTAACATGTGAACGACCAACCTAAAAGCTAACCTAACGCAATTTAAGTACTCTAACCTGTGAAAGACCAACCTAAAAGCTAACCTAACGCAATTTAAGTATTCTAACCTGTGAACGACCAACCTAAAAGCTAACCTAAAAGCTAACCTAACGCAATTTAAGTATTCCAACCTGTGAACGACCAACCTAAAAGCTAACCTAACGCAATTTAAGTACTCTAACCTGTGAACGACCAACCTAAAAGCTAACCTAACGCAATTTAAGTATTCTAACTTGTGAACGACCAACCTAAAAGCTAACCTAACGCAATTTAAGTACTCTAACCTGTGAACGACCAACCTAAAAGCTAACCTAACGCAATTTAAGTACTCTAACCTGTGAAAGACCAACCTAAAAGCTAACCTAACGCAATTTAAGTACTCTAACCTGTGAAAGACCAACCTAAAAGCTAACCTAACGCAATTTAAATATTCTAACCTGTGAAAGACCAACCTAAAAGCTAATCTAACGCAATTTAAATACTCTAACCTGTGAAAGACCAACCTAAAAGCTAACCTAACGCAATTTAAATACTCTAACCTGTGAAAGATCAACCTAAAAGCTAACCTAACGCAATTTAAATACTCTAACCTGTGAAAGACCAATCTAAAAGCTAACCTAACGCAATTTAAATACTCTAACCTGTGAAAGACCAACCTAAAAGCTAACCTAACGCAATTTAAATACTCTAACCTGTGAAAGATCAACCTAAAAACTAACCTAACGCAATTTAAATACTATAACCTGTGAAAGGCCAACCTAAAAGCTAACCTAACGCAATTTAAATACTCTAACCTGTGAAAGACCAACCTAAAAGCTAACCTAACGCAATTTAAATACTCTAACCTGTGAAAGGCCAACCTAAAAGCTAACCTAACGCAATTTAAATACTCTAACCTGTGAAAGGCCAACCTAAAAGCTAACCTAACGCAATTTAAATACTCTAACCTGTGAAAGACCAACCTAAAAGCTAACCTAACGCAATTTAAATACTCTAACCTGTGAAAGGCCAACCTAAAAGCTAACCTAACGCAATTTAAATACTCTAACCTGTGAAAGACCAACCTAAAAGCTAACCTAACGCAATTTAAGTATTCTAACCTGTGGAAGACCAATCTAAAAGCTAACCTAACGCAATTTAAATACTCTAATCTGTGAAAGGCCAACCTAAAAGCTAACCTAACGCAATTTAAGTATTCTAACCTCTGAAAGATCAACCTAAAAGCTAACCTAACGCAATTGAAATACTCTAACCTGTGAAAGACCAACCTAAAAGCTAACCTAACGCAATTTAAATACTCTAACCTGTGAAAGACCAACCTAAAAGCTAACCTAACGCAATTTAAATACTCTAACCTGTGAAAGACCAACCTAAAAGCTAACCTAACGCAATTTAAATACTCTAACCTGTGAAAGGCCAACCTAAAAGCTAACCTAACGCAATTTAAATACTCTAACCTGTGAAAGACCAACCTAAAAGCTAACCTAACGCAATTTAAGTATTCTAACCTGTGAAAAGACCAATCTAAAAGCTAACCTAACGCAATTTAAGTACTCTAACCTGTGAAAGACCAACCTAAAAGCTAACCTAACGCAATTTAAGTACTCTAACCTGTGAAAGACCAACCTAAAAGCTAACCTAACGCAATTTAAGTACTCTAACCTGTGAAAGACCAACCTAAAAGCTAACCTAACCAATTTAGTACTCTAACCTGTGAAAGAATGCACGCTGATTTTATTTAGTGTACGTTAATTAGTACAGACTCTATGTTGGCTGCACTGGAATACAGAATATTTGTTAAAATCAATATGGCTACCACGTCTTCAGGTAATTTAATAGCGTAAAAATTTATTCAAATGATATAATCGTTAGAAAAATGTAAAAATCATTGTAATGGTGTGAAATAATTTGAAAAATGAAACCCTAAGAATAAAATTTGACAGGAGTTTATAAAGTAATTAAAAAGTCATGTCACATGTTGTAAAGTTTAGCCAATTTTGTTATCTTGTATAATCGTTCAGTGCTGTGGTCTCGGGGTTTGTTTTGCTGCCTCGTACGAAGCGGGTCCAAGTTCTTTCCCCGGTCGGGGCAATATTCCTGGACGATGTTATTTTTTCGGGTTTTTCTCACCTGTAAGACAAGTGTTAACACCCACATAGGCCCTGAAAATCATCTGACATCATTGTCATCAAGGAACGGATTTTTAAGTGCTAAACTATTAGATAGAATTGTACAATACAGAGATGAAAGGGTGGACACATCAATAGAATGGATAAGAACAGAATCCCGAAACAGGTTATACAAACCACTAGGACGAAGAAATTTAGGAAGACCCAGTAAAAGGTGGGCATGATAATAGAGCAGATCAGAAGGTCTAATCCTTGATGCTGCTGATGATGAAACGATTGCCCTCCAAAGGCGTCTTTACCAACTTCATCATCATCATCATGAACAAATTCGTTTTAGGCCATGTGGCCTGTACGGTAAACCTAGCGAAGATGGTCTTGATCTTTCCACCGATGTTTTGGTCTTCCTTGGTCCCTATGTCCAGTTGGGGTATATTGGGATACCAACTTAATGGTATTAATAAGCTGCTGGTATATGCTGATGATGTAATATCATTAGGTGATAGCGAGGAGATACTAAGGACCAATACGCACATTGTATTGAGCAATAGTAATAAATTGTGTTTTTGATGTAAACTTCATTAAAACTAAATATATGGCCATACATAGAAATAATTATATAATGGAAATGGGCAATTAATAAAAGATACGGAAATTTTGATGAAGTGGCTGAATTCAAGTACTTAGGAACAATAACTACAAACTGGAACGAGGTGCAGAAAAAAATTAAACATAGGCTGAAATCTGTAAATGCATGCTTTTATGTATTACAGGGACTCTTGTTATTCCAACTAAAAAATGTTAAACTGGAAATATATAAAACTGTTATTATTCCAGTTATATTATATGGGTGCGAAACATGGATTCTTATTTTCAGGGAGGAGAAAAAATACAGTATATGAGGATAAAGTTCTTAGGAAAATTTTTGGAGTAAAGAGAGGTGAGCAGACAGGTGAATGAAGAAGACCACATAATAGTGAGCTACATGATCTTTATGGGAAATCCGATATAATAGGAACAATTAAGATTCGTAGGCTGCAATGGGCAGGACATGTGGCACGAGAGGGGAATGAAAGAGGGACATGAAAAATCTTGTAGAAAAACCAGAGAGAAAGAGCCCAATAGGCAATGCAAGTAAGGGGTGGGAGAATAACATTAACCATGATTTGAGAGAAGTAGATTAATATAGGAGATGATTGGAAAACATTAGGTAGGATAGGGATGTATGGAAAATTTATGTCCGCGCGACCATGAACCTGTGTGTCCAGTAGTGCCAGTGAGTTAGTTTATAATATTATGCATGAATCTCCAAAAACTGACTAAATGAAAGAGAAAATATTATCGTAGGAGAAAGAAAATTATTTCATTAGTTCTATTGTAAATATTCTTAAAATTTCTTTTGGTTATTTTTACAAAATAAGTATTAAGTATTCCTACTTTAACGAAAATATTATTTATGCAATTTTTTCATACTTTTGGGTTAATAGGGCCCACGTTTAGATTAAAAAAACAGACCTTGGCTTTTAGAGAAAAAGATCCAGTGAGATCCAAAATTATTTTAGAAAACCAAAGTATAGAGCAGGTGTCTGGTTTCAAATATTTGGGCTGTGATATTAACTTCAATATGGAAAGAGATATTGATTCTAAAATAAATACATTTTAGACGATATGTGGAACAATACAGAAAACGTTAAAAAACATTTAAAAATATATATGTTACGGCAGTTCCCACAATATTATATGGATGTGAAACTTGGCTCCAACGAAAAACAGAAATATGGAATACAGACGGCGGAGATGAGGTTCCTCAGACAAGTTAAAGGATGTACAAAACTTGATAGAATTAGGAATGAGGATATAAGAGAAGAATTAAAAGTGCAGCCTTTATTGGATAAAGTCACAAATTATAGATAAAAGTGGTTTGATCACACGAATGCAATGAGTAAGGAAAGATATCCATAGTTAGCCAGAAATTATCAAGCAAGAGGAAGACGTGATGTTGGAAGACCTAGGAAACGTTGGGCTGACGCATTATGAAGTCGGAACGGGCAACTGCATAATCCTTGGAGTGACGATGATTTATAATGACTATTTAACTCATGCCCCAAATGGGGGTTAATGACCAATCACATTTCAATGATTTTTTATTTACAACCAATCAAAGTCGTGTTTCGCCTAAAATTTACCAACTAAAGTTTATCATAATAAAGAAAGCACCTCCTTTTTAACATTCTGAATAGGTCATAGTATTATTTTACAGTGACTGACTCTCTAAGAAATACGGCTACCAGATTGTATATATAGTGCATGAATGTCAATACGTAGCGCATACGAGAGATAATATAAAACATTTGTAACAATTGATTGTACCACCAAAAAAAAAACGCTGTTTGCACTTTCTTAAACGAATTATTTTCCAGGAAATGACGTTGCAGAAAAATATAATTGACATATTTACATCATAGGACATCAGAATTTAATTAATACCTATAACGTTGGTTATAAATTTCTCCACTTGAGTGCATTTTTACAACATTGTGATCTTTTGGCAATAAATAATATTATGATCAGGTTGCAGTGATCGAACAAAATAAGCAAATTAAGCGTACCAATCGTTTCTCATTTGTTTTCAACATCGCCGTTTACATTAAATATATAAATTTTTAAAATAACTATAGTTAAATAATGATTTGTGAGTAAACAGCTTAATTTTATTCGTTAAATATTCCTAACAAATGCCACTCTTGATTTCCAAATTCTCTAGATAAATTGGAAATCACTCGTGGCATTACTTATGAAAATGTAACAACAAAATAAAAATATTTACCTTTAATAAAAACAAAAATATGTGTACAACTAATGCCTTTTCTTTTACAAATTAAACATTTTACAGTATTATTTTGTTGTGTGATAAAATGTGTTTCTTCTTATGACGTGTTAAAACTACTTGTACTCTTTTCCAAGGCACATGACTGATTATACTGAACATTGTGATCTCAAGCGAGAGAAAGTATATAAGATCAACATTTCCCTTAACTCCTCATCCGCGGGCTTTCTCGCCCCGAAACTATGAGGAATCGTAGTCTGATTCAAGTGTCTCACCAGTTGATGACATAAACTCTGCCAGATTAAATAAAATTTATTATTATTATTATTATTATTATTATTATTATTATTATCATTATCATTTTTAACGAAGATATAAGAACAGAACTTAATATATTTGATCTCTGTGAAAGAATAAAATACTATAAAAATGCTTACCTTCAGCACGTATTACGAATGGATGAACATCGCATATAAAGAAGAATGTATAATTATAAACCAAAAGGGAGAAGATTGTTGGGAAGACCATTGAAGAGATGGAAGGACCAATTCGACCTATAATGAGATCGGAACAGGCCATTGGGCTTATTTCTTGTTGTTGTTGATGATTATTATTATTTATTCAACTGGAAAGAACACTTAGCAAGGATGACTGAGAATAGAATACCAAAAGCAACATACAACTATTCACCACGAGGAAGAAGAAGTTCGGGAAGACCAAAGAAAATATGGAAACAGCTGCAATTTGGAGCCGGAACAGGCTAGTAAATAAGCCTAAACCATGACGAAGAAGAAAAATAATATAATTTATTCAATCTCTCATGGTGTACATTCTACTGTCTCTTTCATAGAATTGCATCAAAGAGACGTATAACTGGCAACAAGTAATAACTGGATTTGAAAGACCGATTATATTTTGCTCAGAGGCTCTAATTTAGGCTTGAGGTTGTTTTACGAGTTCGAAAATGCCTAGTCTCAGGACCCTCTGCTTAAAGTCCTCCGTAGATTTTATCCCTAGAGTTTTTCCATCCTAGAAAATCCATCGACCTCATTTGGATTTGAAGAAGCGAATATCGGGTCCAGAAGCAAATAACTTAACCCCTAGATCAGCCAGTTTATTATAAGAACCGAAATCTGTTTCTAAAAAAAAAGTAGGCTAGAAATCCCGATATGACTTAATACAAAAACAAACTATTGCAACCTTAAACACTGGCTCGTTTTAACAAAACTCCCCTGATGATTCTTGCAAGATATTCGGCAGCAACATTCGCGATATGCGACCTTTGATTATTATGATGCAGCATCCAGCTTGTTTTCTGCCACCAACGTGTGGGTGTTACCCGGTCAAATTTTAAAGATTTCGGAAATTGATCTTATGTTTATTCGTCGATCCACTCTCATTAGAATAGCAGCGGTAGAGCTGAAACTGAAGTCCCGAGTCCACCTTCCATTGAAATTCATTGTCTCCCCTCTTTAAACAATGTATACCATCTTCCAAGGGAAGAACAGACTCGTGTAACTTTACATAGACATCAGCTGGTTTCATCATCACTGGTGCAACAACTCATTCCTGAGTACTGCCTCCTCCAATAGCTCGGTCCTGTGCCTCTCTCAACCAATTTCTCAATCCCAACTCTCTAGCATCTCCATCCACCTCATCCTTCCATTGTAGTTTCAGTCTTCCTCTTTTTCTTACCCTCTGGTTGAGTGGACCATATCCTTTTACATATGTCTGGTTAATTTAATTAATTTACTAATTTACACATCTTTGAATAATGCACACAACTCATGATTATAGCGTTTTCGGCAGACACCATTCTCAACATGTAGGGCCCTACATCCTCCTTAATATTTTTCTTTCAAAATATTGTAGAGTACATTTATTATTTTCCCCCCATTATCCATGTTTCACAATCAGCTGAAGTTTGTTGAGACGAAATCAGAATTTTAAATCAACATATTGTTCACTTCTGTTATAGCCGTGGGCGGTATTGAACAAGTCTCCACGTACACATTACTAAACAGAAGGGAACCGGGATGGATGACCTTGAAATTTAAACGCATTAAGCTAATAATTATTATAACATCAAATTTTAGCGTGATAAAATATAGGTTGTAAAAATAATAATAATTCTTTATTCAACAGTCCTCGTAAGATTATTAAAACTATATTGGTTTACCTTTTTATAAATTCTTGTAACTGCGGAGAATTAAACTGATCATCAGCCAATTTAGACATGATGGGGCCTACTTTTTCGATTAAATGGAAAGATGTGTGTTGATCCATTGATGAAAAATCAAAGGCTGTTCGGAAATAGTCATAAGAAAATGACAGATCTACAGCTGTGTAGTTTGGAACTGGTACCTGAAAAAATAAATAAAATAAGTTAAATATAAAATTAATTTTATATTGAATAAGTGACAGAATTCAAATATCTAGTAACAATAACAAGAAACAGAAATGCGGCGAAGAAAGAATTAAACATAGTCTTAACTCTGTAACTGCATGCTATTTTGGATTACATAGAATGTTGTAACCCCATAATCTCTAAAAAAATAAAATAAATAAATAAAAATATATAAAACGGCGGTTTTCCAGTTATATTACATGACTGCGAATTATAGTTATTCACTTTTAAGAGAGAGAAAAATACTATATTCTATAATGTTCTGCCCTAGGGCAAGTCTTTCACTGCAATTATAGCATTTTCATGCTGTGCTTTGCAGCTTTACTAGGAAATTATAGGTGTGGTAGCTTCTCGTTGCTTTCCACATCGGTGAAGGATGGTGATGATGATGGCCAGATGATGTTCGGGGAACGTTTGGGTCTCAGAGCTTCCTGATATTTGTCTTACAGGCAGCACGCTACCTCAAGACCATCGCGGTGGACAGAAAAATACCAGTATTCGTGAATAAAAAACTTAGACAAATATTGAACCTAAGAGAGACGAACCTACAGGAAAATGGAGGAAAGTATTTAATTGTGAGTTTCATGAACTCTATAGGAAATCAGACGTAAAATAACAGTATCTCTTAGATTCGTCTCATGTGCGAAGAATGGGGAATACAAGATGGGCACAGAATCTTCTTCTACGGTACCCAGAGGTAAGCGCTTAGTAGATAGGGCAAGAATGAGGTCAGAGAATAATATTAGCCATTATTTGAAACAGATGAATTATACAAGGGTAGGTGAGAAGACAGCACAAGGTAGTAATGTATAGAGACGTCATGTCTCCGTGGCTACCTCCGGGTTCGATTGTGTCAGTGAGTTATATATATATTAATTTTGGTTTTCAGTGATCAGAACTTCATTTTTTAAAATGTTTATTCTAGAAAATGGCTTTGAATATGAAACACATAATACATACGATTCCAATGTTGATAATTAACCTTCATCATCATTATCGATGGCTCGGCAGCCCCATGTGGGACTTGGCCGCCTTCAGAAGCTTATGCCAGACTTCCCTGTTCTGAGCTTCATTCTTCCAGTTTTTTATTTTCAAAATCTTAATGTTTTGAATTATACTATCCTCCCATCTTAATTTAGGTCTTCCAATTTTTCTGGTCAATAGAGGTCGCTCATTGTAAATTATTTTTGAAAAACTTTTGCTGTCCATAGGAATAATGTGACCAGCCCAGGCCAATCTATTAATTTTAACAAAATTCAGATTATCTGGTTGATTATACAGTTTATACAATTCATTATTGTATCTCTTTCTCCATAAATAATTAACCTTACATTATTCAATATTCAATATCCATGACACTTTTTGGAGGAAGTTTGGCAACATCCCTACTCGGAAAGTTATCGTGGCTGCTGTTGAACACGATAGGAGGGAAGCGCGTGGAATGGTGTGAGTATAGGCGCCAATTTGTCTAAGAACGACTGCGGCGCTGAAGGTGCACAGATCCGTTGGTCCGACAATAGAAGGTGAGATAAAGTGTTAAAATCTTAATTTAAATATTTTAATTATTTTACGAAGTTTTTAAACAGAAGTTAATTTTAGATGAGGACGACTGATGTATCAGGTAGGCCTCTACTTATTTTAAGTTTTTAACACTTTACTTCATAATCTCAACGGCGATTCACCATGATTAAAAAAAAAGAAGGTGGGATATTGAGAGTTTTGTCAAGTCAACAAGAGTAATATCTGGGTCATACAGAATTAACTAACTCACTGGCTCTATCGAATCCTTAGGTTCATTGCCGCGCGGACATAAGCTCTCCATACTTCCGTATCCTCAGCTAATGTTTTCCAATCATCCCCTGTATAATATACTTACCTCAATTCATGATTTGGCATAGATTACCTGAAGTAGTCCCCGCCCACAGAACGAATGGGGGATTTTTTACTTCTGGAAAATTTTACCCCAGTGAAACAAAGAACCGCGTTTCTTGACGGTTGTAATTTTTACTGTGAAAGATCTCACTCTTTCGACCAAGGTACTTTTTTTTCGTCTGTCTTTAATCGCCTTCGACCTGTCCGGCATGGGTAACCCTTTTGGCAGCAATTCTTGCCGGCATTGCTCTCGGGGCCATTTAAGCACGCAAGCTGCTCCACCACGACAAGGTAAAGATACCATGGAGGACTGGGTCACACAGTGTGAATGAAATATAAAATACAGCATTTTTAATAGGCGCAAGAATTGAGGGAAGAAGACGGAGAGGACGACCAAGATGGATGATGACATTGAGAAAGTCTTTACAAGTTTGGCATTGAAGAACTCTAAAATTAAAAGTTTATAGGACAATTGAGGGAGGCAAGGTTCACTTTTAACCTAAAAAGAATATAGAATAACTTAATTTTGCATGCATATGTCAATCAACGCATCGAGTTATATAGGTATTAAATCTGTGGCCACAGGATAAAAGTACGTAAGTCCAATTTTAGTGATTTTTAGATTAATACGTAAAAAAATCAACATTTTCTTCCTCTACCACTGGGTAAAACTTCATAAGTCAATGTTAATTTCTTATGGTAGATATCCCTTGGTCAGATCTACATAAGTAGTAGAAATATGTTGTTCTTAATGAGTAAACTTACATATTTCCAGTTATGTTAGTCAGTACAGCCAACAATCGCACTATTTTATTCGGGTAAAAGTAAATAAGTTCATATATGTATTTTACTCAGTATATAGAAGTAATTTTGTTTAGAACATTTGGGTGAGTAAAGGTTACTGAGTGGTAGATTACTATGTACTTACTCTCAAGCAGAAGTACTTTTATCTTGTACATTTTACAGTGGCTATTTAACTTATGCCCCAAATGGGAATCAATGACCAATCACATTTTAATGAATTTTGATTTACAACCAATCACAATCTTTTCACCTCGATTTTATCAATTTCCTATAGGAGGAAAAGTACTGCATTAATTGTTGTTTGCAGATGATCAAATAATGTTTGCAGGGGATGAAGATGATATGAAATATATGATAAATAAACTATTAGTCATTCAAAATATCTCTGCAGGCGGAAGAATTACGAAACTCTGTTTGTTGCTACACGTAACGTCATATAAGACAGTGTATACTGTCAGCGTCCCACGTCCCATTCCCCTCTGCCCCTTAGATAGCAGTGTTACGTGTTCTATTTCTGCATAAACACGACTGCAGTGCCCTCCGTCAACAACTGCACTTACTCCTTAAACGGGTAATAATGGAAGAATATAAAAAGTGGGGACTGAATATAAATTTACAGAAAACAGAATATATGTGTTTGGGAAAGAATATGGATGACCTCATACTTGAAACAAGGAAAATAAAAAAAAAAGTGAATTTTTAAATGTCTTGGGTCAATAATTACAAGTTTAGGTATCTGTGAGAGAGATGTACAGACTAAAATTGCAATGGCAAAAAATGCAACTAAGACATTACATGGAGTAATTTGGAACAAAAATATTATTAAAGGAAACTAAAATGAAAATTTATAAGAGCATAATATATAATATTTTGTCATATGGAAGTGAAACTTGGTCTTTGACGGAATAACAAAAGAATAAAATTAGAACAGTTGAATTTGATTATTTTAGAACAAGCCTCCAAAAAACAAGACAGGATAAAATAAGAAATGAATTCCTTTGGAGAGAAATTAATGTCACCACATCTGTTGTTAAGAGGATTGAAAATCAAACCCTTAAATGGTATGACCACATGAAAAATGAAAGATGCCCAAAAAATTTATACAATGGTCACCCCCTGGAAGAAATAAACGTGGCAGACCAAGATGGAAATGGAAAACCTACGTCAGAACAATAATGATTGGAAGAGGGAGAGAAATGGAAACTGAAGACGGCAAACCTATAAGTGGGGAAAGAAGAAGAAGAAAAAAAATCAAGCTCCTCCTTTTTAACATTTTGAATAGGTCAGGCCATTATTTTGCAGTGACTGACTCTCCAAATAATACGTTGAATATAACAATTTATATATTAACATGTAAGAATTCTAGAATGTATGTGGTTATCAGATGTATATAAAATAGTGCACGAATGTAACCAGCTAGTGCTTGTGGGATATAATATAAAATATTTGTAGCAATTGATTACACGAAAAAAAAAAGAAACCACTGTTTGCACTTTCTTAAACGTATTATTATTTCTCAGGTAATAAAGTTCCACAAAAATATAATTGACATATTTACATCATAGGACATCAGAAATTAATTAATATACAGTTTGATGTGTTTCATTTTTCCTCCACTAGGGTGCATTCTTACAATATTGCGATCCTTTGGCAATAAATAATATAATCTGGTTGCAGTGATGAACAAGTGAAACATAACAAACGATTCTCATTTGTTTTCAACATCGCCGTTTACATTAAATATATAAATATTTTAAAATAACTATATTTAAATAATGATTTGTGAGTAAACAACTTAATTTTATTCGTTAAATAGTCCTAACAAATGCCACTCTTGATTTACAAATTCTCTAGATAAATTCACTCGTCACTTCATGACATCGTGAATTTATCGATAATTTGGAAATCACTTGTGGCATTTATGATAAAAGCTATGAAAGTCTAAAATGTATTTTTTTTGTGGATTCTGTTGAGTACAATATTTTAATAATTACAATATACAGTATTATTAGGGCTTAACATTACACCCAATTTTTATGATTATCATTCCCTATCCGAATATCCTCAAGCAAGATACTTGTTTTCACTGTTGCTATGTAAAAAACACTGCAACAATGAGGCATTTTGTAATTTTAATATTACTGGTTACATTACAGAATGTGCTGTGACTTTTAATCTACACTCGTGCAGTTTCAACCATAGTTAAGTTGAGTGAAGTTGGGCGAGTGTAATTTTGTTTCATATGTATTACAACCATGACATCCAGGGGTAGGAGATAGTGGAATTGTGCAATCCAGAAAAAATATCAATGATTGTTTTTCTTGCCTAATTTTAACTTAACTCGAATGGCATGACAGACATCAAAGTCTTTTGGCCTAACATCTGGCTGCTGGCCACACATCCACATGTTTTAATCACAGAGGTGGGCGATCATCCAATCAGTATAGGGATGACATGGGTAGGATATCGGGTGCCAGCCGTTTTAGTTAGTTTTCTTAACCTGGAACCACTTCTTATTGTAGCTACTCATGATGCTAGTTGGGCACCGGTCTCATACTGACCGAAATTCCTTCCCCCATGGGACTCGAATGAGCGCAAGTCATGTAGCTCTGCATGGAGACATCTTGGCTTAAATCGTTTGGCTATGGCGCGAGACTACTTAATTTTAGTGCATTTTTATAATTTGACGTATAAAATATTGTTTTTTTTACTCTTTAAAAGGTAAACAGTCTTTTTTTACATTAATTAGTCACTATTAGGCCTATTCTATACAACCTAAAAAATATGTAAAGTACGCTTTATTATTTTAAAATCCTCTGCTAGTTTGACACAACTTACAAGTAAATATACACCGTGTTCCAAAATGATGGGCGAAATTGGATGAGCAACAAAAAAGAATATTTAATTTTAGGAAGTTATATTTTGAGGTTATTTTAATTATATTATTTTTGGTCTGGATATCTTACCTCAATATTAATTAACAATTCTGTTTTATCGTCAGCTTTCCCAGTCTGGGAAAGCTGACGATAAAACAGAATTGTTTTGAAACATGTCCAAGAGCAAATCAACATTAATATTGAGGTAAGATGTCCAGACCAAAAATAATATAACAAAAAAAGAAACTTCTTTTTTTTTTTCTCAGAAAGAAGCATATGTGATTCTGACAGTATTTTTTCTCCTGAATTCAAATATGATACCGGGGTTTCTCCATCACGCAAGGTTTCCGAGAGACAGGCATTTATAATTTCAAACACTTTAATATTTTCTACATTCGTAACTACTCAATATTCGAACATTCGGACTCACCTAGAAAGTAAGAAATGACGATTTTCTGCTATATTTCGCCTGTGGAGCATCCCTCTTGATGGTCCAACAATAATCGGCCAGCATATTACAGTAGGATTCCATTTGCCTTGATATATCTTTTCCATAGCTGAAATATCGTGAATTAGCTCATTTGGTTTTATTTTACAATGGACAAATGAACGAAAGAACGTTTATTAAAAAAATAATTATTCCATTAATTGGAATTGAAATAAAAAACTGTGGGTGATGGAGAAATTCCGAATACATATTTGAAAATACGATAAAAAACCTGCATTAAGTACAACTATTGGTACTCATGAGGCAAAAACCAGTGTTATTTGCTATAGTGAAACAAAAAAGCTGTGAAAGTTTCATATCCTGTATTGCAGTAATTCGTTTCTTGCCATTATTACGTCGTCAGCGTTAAATTTGTGAGAATGCCATTCCGTGTGTTGCAATTTGCGAGGTCTGGTTCCATTGTTGCAGTGCAGCGAGCTTTCCGACGGCAATTTGGAATTGATCCTCCGACAGATAAAATTATCTGTCCATGGTATAAACATTTAGAAACAACTAGATGTATCTGTAAAAGGGAAAGTCCAGGACGTCCACGAACACCAGATGACGCGTCGGTCCCGATGACATGATTCATTCCCGTACCCTCCACGGTCTCCCGATCTCACACCTTGTGATTTCTTCCTGTGGAGGTATGTGAAGGACCATGTGTACGTACCACCACTTCCGGTCAACCTTCCAGACAGAGAAGAAGGATTGTTGCTGCTGTTGAATCCATTACTCCAAATGTGCTGACCAAGGTTTGGGAGGAATTTAACTATCGGCTAGATGTGTGCACTGTGACGAAAGGTGCTCACATCGAACACTTAGAAAGTATGTTATGAAAACTCGAAGTGTTTCTCTTTAATCCCATGTCACTTTTGTTCTTATATATATATATATATATATCATGTAAGGAAAATTAAATAACTTTGAAATCCCGTCCATCATTTTGGAACACCTGTACAACCAGATTGAAAATAAACACTATTCTAAGGTTTCTATGCATATGTTATTAACAGACACTTGCATTTTATTTTATTCTGAGTCGAACTCCTCTAGGCCAGGGTTATTGTCAAAGTCATTCTCATGTGTGATTAAGTCCTGATGAAAATCGTAGAACAAGGGCTCTATTAAAGGAAGAAACGACAACAGATCTTTCTTCTTTTCTTTACTCATGGGTTATTATTCATTTATTTATATTGCTAAGTACCCTATGTGCCTTGTTGGGCGAACAGTGTAGAGCAAAATAGGCACAAGCCATTTAGAACATAGTAATTAGTAACTATTTATGAATCATTATATATGCCACGCGTAGGATTAATAACGTTGTAAATGATCTGAATTGTTTACAAAAACAAATTTAACCATACGAGAAAATAACTTATCTTTCCTTTTCGGAAACGCAGTTCTAAAGAAGAGTGCAACTACTTAAGTGAAGATAATTACTTTTACCTCATAATTTTTAGGTCAAAACTACATTATTTCGGTATTTTTCAGAAAATTAAACCTATAATATTGTCAGTCATAAACCATTGTTGTGTACTTATTTTTTAAGTCCGTCGCCGTGGCGTAGTCGGTAGACTCAGGCGACCCGGGTTCGATTCCTGGCGGGGTAGGGGATTTTAAATCTCCACCTTGTGTCCATGTGAGAATTAAAGAAAGTTAACAAACAGGTAGAACAAAAAAAGTAAAACAAGGTGGAAAACCAGTATAAACAAAAAAAAATAGTTTCCATTTTTGTATCAAACACTTTCGTATTGCACACCCCTGATTTATTGTTAACAACTGAATCTTTAATCAGCTCTCCTGAAAAAGTTGTGTTTTCAGACTTACTTAGTAGTAGTAATAGGACTTTGTAGAGACTAAAATTATAATATATGTACAATGTTATTTACAAACGTCTGTCGCAGGGCAATGAGCCGTACGTTCTGAATTAAATTATATTAGCGAGGATGAAATTATTGAAACTTTGACAGAATATTTTCAAAAAAGAGGGGAAAAAAATTCAAGGTTAAATGCACAATGAATCAGAAGGACAAAGGGTGGTACAATAATACATGCAGAAAGTAGTAGTTTGTCGAGGTAGCGTTTTAAAGTTTAGACTTACTTATGTTTACGCTGTGGCCACAGAAATATAACACCCCATGGGTCCCGAGTCTGAAGATTTTCAGGCTCGTAAAATATTCTTAAGCCTTATTCTTAACCTTAGTTGCCTGTCTTATCAGTTTGTTGACCTATGTCATCCATGACATCTATGAACAAATAAGGTAACAAAAATTTACTTTGTCTAGTAACTCCTTACAAAGGAAAGGCTATGGGCCAACAATGGGCTATGCCATTATAGAAAGAAAAATATAACACTATGGTATGACAGACACAGAAGGACCTTGGTGGATGATCATAGAATTAGTGTAGGGCGACAATTTGGGTCCCTTATCCGTTGTAGCTAATTTATAATTCTATATAGGCTAATGTATGCTGACCGGTAGAAAGAATGCAAGCGGAAGGAATGTGCATATAAAGGAAACATCCGGTAATGTATTAACTCGCCCTACACCGGTCTCGCGCGGGTGTGTAAGTTCTGAGTCTTAACACACTCGATAGGCAGCCAAGGCACATTATTATGGGTCACAACAGACTGTACTGGAACTGCCGACATCCTCTCGCGCGCCCCTCAGTTGCATTAGTGTTATCGGCCAACTATATAATTATATTGTGTATTGATGCGCAACAATACCTTAGAAATGTTTGTTTCCAAGGGAGTTAATGAGCGAATTTCTTTTCATTATCGCTAGTTTCCACGCTATTCTCCCCAGGAATCCATCAACAGTTATCAGCGGATCGGCCTATGTCATTAGCGAATTCCGAGTTCTCGAGGTACCGTGCCGCCTTGTCACGAAGGGGGCCCGGGTTCAATTCCTGGTCCGGACAAGCTTCCTGGGTGAGGTTTTTTCCCGGGTTTTTTTCCTCACCTGTAAGACAAATGTCAGGTAGCTTTTAGGCCCAAACGTTCCCGATCATCATCTGGCAATAATAATAATAATAATAATAATAATAATAATAATAATAATAATAATAATAATAATAATAATAATAATAATAATAATAATAATAATAATAATAATAATAATAATAATGATAATGATAATGATAATGATAATGATAATGATAATGATTATCATTATCATTGTCATCCCTTGGGGTGGAAAGCAACGGGAACCTACCACACCTATAATTCCGTAGTAAAGCTGTAAATCATAGCATGAAAATACTATGATTGCAGTGAAAGATCTGTCCTAAGGCAGAACACTGTAAATAAATAAAAAATCACTAGTTTCCACGCTGTGCTCCCCAGGAATCCGTCAGCAGTTATCAGCGCATCCGCCCATGTCATTAGCGAATTCCGAAAGAATGAAACGAATGAGGCCATTCTCATGAAAATATACAAAAAAATACGATTCTTCATCGATCCCGCTTAGTACGTATCGAAATCATTAACCAACAAAATCTCGAACTATTAGAAGTGGGTTTTGCATAAGGCGAAAAAAAAAGCTCTAACTAACTCACTGACATTATCGAACTCGTAGGCTCATGGCTGCGCGGACTCCTATTCTGAGCTAATGTTTTCCAAATATTCCCTGTATAAACTACTTTCCTCAAATCATGGTTAATGTTATTCTCCCACCTCATTCTTGATCTACCAACTGGGAGTTTTCCTTCTGGTTTTCCCACAATAAGTTTTTTTGTCCCTCTTCCATTCTCCCATTCTTGCCACATGCTCTGTCATTCGTGGTCTACGAGACTTAACTGTTCTTATTACACCTGGTTTTAAAAAAAACATCGATCCAGTGGTAGAAATTATATTTTTTTCGCAACGATACTCGCTATGTCGTTGATCTAAACAAGAAAAGTATTCTCCAAGAAAATCAGACAAATTCGATTATTTGGAGTGGTGGTTTACCTGAAACCAACAATTTAAAAATCTGTCAAGCGACAGCCATGTTTCTTTTCTATCAATATAATTGGATATATAGGATTAAATAAAAAAAAATATATTTTTCATAAATCAGCAAATGCGGACCATAAATTCGACTTACTGAGGAATTGGTTTAGTTTATGCAGTTTTTGCGTGACGGAGTTTGTAAAAAATAAAATATTTACAGTTTTCTTCGACGGAACTATAGAATTCCGTGCGGTTCTATGCTGAAGAAAACAATATAGGCCCTATCAGCAAGTGTTGATAACCTTGTTGTAGATGCTCAGTATATAATTTACACATTATGTAATATACTGAGTGTTTGAGTTTGCATGTTTTTGTTTTTAAGTCAAAAGGGATCGGTGATTAAAAATGTCCTTCGCAAGAACTTCACACGTTAAGCGAATCCCTCAGCAAATGGAATTTATGACCCAATTTTGCTCGTTGTTTGTTAATTAAACCGTATGAATCCAGTTTCGTTACGAGAAAACAAATATGGCGGCCGCTAAAGTTATTTTTAACTTTCGAATTTCTCCTAATCGTCGGAATTCGCTGACTTTTGGAGAATAACTTTCTCATTTTCTTTTAATGGCACACACCAAGTTTCGTTAAAACATATAACATTTCTGCCGCTAGAGTGATCCGATTTTGTTTGTTAAAGAAGTTGATCTTACTTTTTTAAAATTAATTGCTATACGCCGAATTTGGTTAAAAAAATAAGGCCCCTAGACAGTTAAAATACCCTCGCACACGCGACACACATAATTTAGCAGGTTTCTCTATGTTTCCCAATATCTTCCTGCGCCCAATTAATATCCTGCATTCTCTTCTACATCTTCATCGTCCAGTCCTATATTATCTCATGGTGCTTAAAAGACCACCAATCCACATTGTTCTTGCCGTTCTTTTCTTCTTCTATTAGGTGCAATCATTCTTTTATTTTTCCTGGGAACCTCTTTTTGTCATTTTTTTACATTACCGTACCATTTTAATTGTTTTTTTTATATCCGCAATTAAAGTTTCAACATTCATATTTTTGTTTAATTGCAGTGTTTATTATTTTATTTCTTCTAGATACAAGCTAATTTAAGCTGAACGCATCCAGAAATACATTTCTGCAGAAGTTAATTTACTAATATTTACTTATTACTTTTCTTGATTTATGTAGGGCCTATATAACTTATTGACACTATCGATCCAGTAAGTTTGCCGCGCGACTGCAAGCTGTCCATACATCACTATTCTGAGCTAAATTCTTCCATTAATCCCCTGTATAATTTATCTCCCTTATACCATTGTATACATTATTCTCCAACCTCATCCTTGGCCTACCTACTAGGAGCTTTCTCTCTGCGTTTTTCCTCTAGTTTCCGTGCCCGTCTTTCATTCCTCATTCGTGCCACATGTCCTGCCCATCGCAGTCTATGAGACTTAAATGTTCTTACACACTTACAGTATGCAGCAGATCTAGTATCGTTTGTTGTCCATAGGGCTTATCTATGTGTATCTTCATCTTTTATGATGTTGAAACATTGTATTTCCAATTATCATTGATTTCCTTGTATAGAAACTCACCAGTGATTCGTATCTCCCATTCTTTTTCGTAATCCATGTCTTCCAACTGTACTTCTATCTTGTCCTTCTCCAACTACAGCATTCCAGTCACCCATTAGGGTAACAACATGCCCCCTTCTTCTTCTTCTTCTTCTCTCTCTCTCTCTCTCTCTCTCTCCTCTCTCAACGATCTCTTTTATCTTGTCATATCTTTCCTCCACTTTTTCATGTTACCCACTATGGGATATGTAAATTTGCACTTTCACTTAGTCCACTTTTTCCCCCTTGTAACCTCACCATTATCATCCGATTATCCACATAACGCACTGATATCAGTTTTTTTTCACACATGATCATAATACTACAATATATATATATATATATATATATATATATGTATGTGTGTGTCCACCACTCTGGTCTCGAAGTAGCGTTCTGCCTTGTCACGCAGCGGGCCCGATCCTCGGTAGGAGCAGTTTTTCTGGGTGAGGTTTTTATCGGGGTTTCTCCTCACCTGTAAGACAAATGTTAGGAAAACTTTAAGGCCCAAACGGTCCCCTTCATCATCATCCTTAATTATCATCATCATTCTTTACCGGTGTGGAAAGCAACGGGAAGCTACCACACCTACAATTCCGTAGTAAAGCTGCAAGCATATCATTTTCATGCTATGATTGCAGTGAAGGACCTGACTTCGGGCGGAATTACTATGGATATATATATGCATGACATTTACAATGTTTATTACGTACCACCGATGAACATTTGTAAACATTAAAACAAGTATTTTGAAAGACTATTTAACTCATGCCCCAAATGGGACTCAATGGCCATTCACGTTTCAATGATTTCTGTTTTACAACCAATCAGAGTCGTATTTCACGAAATATTTATCAGTGTTATAATTACCATATTAAAGAAAGCTCCTCCTTTTTAATATTCTGAACAGGTCTGACCATTATTTTACAGTGACTGAGCCCCTCAGAAATATGGCTACCAGATTGTATATATAGTGCATGAATGTCAACACATGCCGCATGTGGGAGTTAATATAAAAACATTTGTAGCAATTCATTATACCACCAACAAAAGAAACCACTGTTTGCACTTTCTTAAATGTATTTTTTCCCAGGTAACAATCCAGAAAAATATAATTGTCATATTTACATCATATGACATCGGAAATGAATTAATATACAGTTTGTTGTGTTTCATTTTTTCTCCACTAGAGAGCATTCTTATAATATTGCGTTCCTTTGGCAATAAATAGTATGATCTGGTTGCAGTGATAAACAAAAGAAGCAGATGAAGCGTACCTATCGCTTCTCATTTGTTTTCAAACATCGCCGTTTACATTAAATGTATAAATATTTTAAAATAACTATAGTTAAATAGTGATTTGTGAATAAACAGCTTAATTTTATTCATTAAATAGTCCTAACAAATGCCACTCTTGATTTCCAAATTCTCTAGATAAATTCTCTCCTCACTTCGTGAGTCGTGAATTTATCGATAATTTGGAAATCACTCGTGGCATTACTTATGAACATCCTTCGGATGTCGCTGAAAGTTTAATAAACACTGCTCTATAGCTAGCTATAAAACATACTTCCATAAACACAATGACATAGTAGCATAGGCCCTACTTCTTATATTTTATCAGGAAAGAAGAGAAAATTGGTGTAAAAGAGTACAACAATGGTATTTGCCTTTTTCGGAAACTTTAAACGTATTTGTTACCCACCATTATGCAAACATTATTCGTGCTTCCGAAGAAGGCAATGGCGATTATTACACTGGTTTACATCATTTTTCTATTTTTATAAATACGGAATGGAAATAATGAGAGCTTATATTATAGCCACACTATGATGGTTGTCCCCGCAGCTGTTGTATTTAATTATATATAAGATGCTGACTACCGCCACTATAATAATTCCGCATGCTAAACATTGTCAAACATAGTCGCGCGGCACCTGCTTTTATAAATACGGACAACTATCATAGTGATGCGATAATATCTTAAGTATGAATGCTTTGTGAATGTAATTCGGGTAAATGTCTTGTAGAGCCTGCACTTTAAGTCGCAAATGTAGGCCTACGTTCGCTAAAAAATAGTTTTATTCAGAAATTGATATACATTATAATGACGGATAATATTTTGTCTGATTTTTACATAGTAGCTTACATAGGAACAACATTTGTTTGATTAGATTCTTCAAATCGAAATTATTTATTGGCTACATTGTTTAGGTCACAATTTATTTTACTTTCTATCTAACCAACCAACTAACTAGCTCACTGGGACTATAGAACCCGTAGGTTCGTGACCGCGCGGACATAAACTCTGCATACATCCCTAGGAAAATGTTAGTAGAACACTTGCAATGCCCCCATTTTGATTATTGTGACACTCTTTTTACAGACTTAAATATTATTTCCACTCAAAGACTTCAACGTGTTCATAATTCTTGCGCACGTTTTATTTGTGGTATTCGCAAATTTGACCATGTTACACCGTCCCTGGAACAATTATCGTGGCTTCGTCTAAGAGATCGTAGAACTGTCCATTCCTTGTCCTTCTCTATAAAATACTTCACACATCATCGCCTAATTATTTATCACGCCGCTTCATCAGACTATCCGACACACATAACCTTCACACTCGATCCCATCAGCACATTGTCCTTTATATCCCTCCTCATCACAATGTATATTATTCATTATCTTTTACGGTCTCTCTTACCAAAACATGGAATTCCCTTCCGCTCTATGTCAGAGATTATCAAACTATAACATCCTTCAAAAACAGACTAAAGAATTATTTAATAACAAACTAACTTATACACCTCACTGATAATATTCTTTTAACAATTAATAAATTTAATTATTTATGAAAATAATATTAAGAATAACAAATATTTTTATTTGTTTTGTTTTAAATATTGTATAATCGTAAAATTAGTTTTCTATATCTCATTATTTTCCTTTGTTTTTTATATACACTAGACAGGGACGATTTAATATGTCTTGCTCGTATACATTTTATTATTAGTTTTAGTCTTAATTTTAACTAACATTAACTGGTTGTATTATAGATCGTAATATATTAAATATTATCTTTTTGATCAAATTTTTACTTAGTATTTAATATTAGAGTTAATTAAGATTGTCATATTCTGATGTAATATATGGCCTTAACTCCACCAGGCTAAATAAATAAATCTAAACTAATCTAAACTATCCTAAGCTAATGTTTTCCAATCATCCCCTATATCCTCTACTTCCTTCAAATCATGGTTAATGTAATTCCTCCCTCTCCCCCACCAACGGAGCGTTTATTCTAATTCTTACGTTAATATCCCTAGTGTCCCATTACTATACATTGTCCTAACTTTCCATGTTCCTAGGAACATGTCCCTATGTTTGAGTCTTTGGCATGGATTCCTTGTAGTAGTCCCCGCCCGGAGAACCGAATGGGAGTACTTTACCTCCGGAAATTTTTACTCCAGTGGATCTTATGTCCGCGTTTCTTGACAGTTGTATTTTTACGGTGAAAGATCGTCATATTTCGACCAAGATACTTTTTTCGTCTGGCTTATCGTCTTTGACCTGTTCTGCATGAGTAACCCTATTGGCATCTATGCAACTGCCCGCATAGCTCTCTGGGTCAATTAAGCACGCAAGCTACTCCACACTACAAGGTAAAGATACCATGGAGGACATGTAGGGCATACTGTGTGAAAATCAGCCAAATTCATTCATTGTAAAGTTATGAACCAATAAACGCCTGTTTTTCTTTTATGAGAAAACCGTACATTTGAAACCCAAAGACTACAAGACATTTTTATTATATTTATCACTGACATGTTCCTATTGAGTCTATAGAGCGAGTAAAAAATGCTCTTATCTATTTTTTTATCGTATTCTGAAAACATAGAATGTACTAGCTAATACCCGGCGTGCGCTGCTACGCCTAAATAAATGAAAATTAATGTGCTTTTATGTTTAGTTGAATAAGTAAAAGGAAAAATCATTATAAATTGATATTTTTAGATACCCCGTGCTGATTACCCGGCGTTGCCCGGGAATCTACTTATACCGATCTTCTTGGCATAAATGAGCTGAAAGATAAAAATTAATGTACTTCTTATGATTAGTTGAATGAGTAAAGTGAAAAATAATTATAAATGTATATCGTAATTATTTTAAAATTCCCCGCACTAATTACCCGATGTTGCCTGGGAATCTACTTATCTGGGTCTTGTTGGCATAAGTGAGCTAAAATACAAAATTCATTATTGTGAGTTAACCGTAAAAGTATACCCGCCATATGCTGCTATGCTTGCACAGGAATCTACGTAGGCCTACTTCTCTCGATCTTCTTGGCATCAATGAAAGACAAAAATGGTTATTGTGAGTTATCCGTAAGAGATAAACATATGCTGTTGCGGACTTTTTTGTAGAGATTTTTGAGATATTCAATTCTGTGTACATTAATTTTATGTATTTGTTATGGTTTAGGCAGCGTAAGCAATTTAATCGCCCAAAAAGCTATTTTTTCACGCTTTCCACTACAAAGGGCGATTTTTAAGGGTGTAAGAGTTGAGTATCACAACTCTCTTATATCCTATGTTCATCCTGGGAATCTCCTGAACATTTTGCAAAAAGCCCCATTACAATCGGATAAACGGTATGGTCGCGCATAAAGTACGAACAAACAAACAAACAAACAAACAAACAAACAAACAAACATTTTTTATATATTAGACTAGCGTACCCGGCAGAAGTTGTCCTGCCCGAACGTTAAATTCTCATGCCATGGGCGGACGATAAAAATGTTACTTTTTTACCATAAAATTCAGAAATTAGGACATAATTAGATATTATTAAATAAGTTCGCATGAAAACCTCTTACAGCCTTCTATTGTGGCTCAAGAAGTGTGAATGATGACGTCACATAGTAATGAATATTAGAATTGTACCCTCCTTTGCAGATAAGCTAAGAACCGTCATATAACAATTATATTAGAGTGAAAAAAAAAAAGATAAATTGATGAGAGCGAGTCAAAACAGTTTTTTTTTTCCCCACCAGCTAGATTTCATTTCTGACCCATACTGGCTGACATTCCATAAGACAATTTTTCCCCCCTAGAGACTCGAACCAGCGTAAGACCCGTAGTTCTGCGCCAAGACTTCTTGCGTTAACCATTCGGCTACGGCGCGAGACTCTTGGTATCAACGAAAGACAAAAATTGTTATTGTGAGTTATCCGTAAGGGATAAGGGACTCTTGGTATCAATGAAAGACAAAAATGGTTATTGTGAGTTATCCGTAAGAGATAAACATATGCTGTCGCGGACTTTTTGTAGAGCTTTTTGAGGTGTTCAATTCTGTGTACATTAATTTTGTGTATTTCTTATGGTTTAGGCAGAGTAAGCCATTTAAGCGTCCAAAGAGCTACCTTTTTCACGTTTTTCACTACAAAGGGCGATTTTTAAGGGTGTTAGAGTTGAGTATCACTACTCTCTTATAGCCTATGTTCATTCCGGGAATCTTCTGAACATTTTGCAAAAAAACCCATCACAATCGGATCAACGGTATGGCCGCGCATAAAGTACGAACAAACAAATATACAAACAAACAAACATTAATTTTTATATATAAAATTATGGAAGAAACAGTGGAATTGCTATGATAAAAAGCAGAACGATTTAAAAAAATACCTTAAGAGGATCTGTACAGATGACGGTGACTTGATGTCCTCTTGCTGCTAGAGC
Source organism: Diploptera punctata (assembly GCA_030220185.1). Taxonomy (NCBI): domain Eukaryota; kingdom Metazoa; phylum Arthropoda; class Insecta; order Blattodea; family Blaberidae; genus Diploptera; species Diploptera punctata. Next base: position 1,640,932 of record JASPKZ010002329.1, read on the forward strand.
CTTCATTATTGTCTGGAACGGTAACTGATGGCTAAACGACGGTATGGGAAAGATGCCCAGAATTCTTGCTCCGTCATTTCCACACACCATCAGTAATAAAATACATATCCGTACGTATTGTTTAGACTGAAAAAAAAATAGTTAATTTGTGGTTTTACAGCGCTCAATGAATACAGAATACCATAATACGCTTCTATGATCAGTAGAAAAAACTTTACTTACCCTTGAAATACCAATAAAACATTAATTATGTTAGGGCATGACAGTGAATTGCGGAAGATGCATTATAAAATACATTAGCCTGCTCTACGCTAAAATATGTCATCTTTATCTTATATATTTTAGGAGACTTTTCTTCCATCCTCAGCTATCTGATGTTTGCACAAGATCTTACGAATATGTTTTAATGTAAATTGCAATAGGCCTATAGTAGAGTTTCAGTGTAGGACGGACTATGAATTTTGTATAAACTAAAATAATTTATCTAAGTAGTAATTCTGCTAAAGAGTCAGCAATCAATCTGGGGTGCAAATATGTCAAATTAAAACCAAAGAAACCAGTAAAAGTGAAAAAACAAGATAAGAAACATACCCAAATTGAAACGTGTTTCTCCTTTGTACAGGGCATAATCAGGGTGATTATATCAAAGTAAAGGCACGACTAAAAAGAAAACAACAAGCTCAAACTATATATACGGTATCTAAAGCTGGCGTCATGTGACGTCAGCCACAGATAAATTACTAAAAAATACTTGGCCTAATAAGCGCGAAAACACGAAATTACTCTGTACATTCAATAATGCACAACTATTATTTTTATGAATATATTTTATCATTTACTCTACTACGTTTTTATTGCGATGCATTTTGTTTAAAGTTTTTTTTCTTATGGAAAATGTCACTATACAATATCTCAATCACACTACTATAAAACATATAATTTGTTTAATAAATAGACGGTTAATTAAAACAAATCGTGTTTAAAAATTAATATAAATTTCTACTCCTTTTCCTTACCGTGTTATAGATAGATGGATGAATAGATCGATAGTGGAATGTAAAAATGATAGATGATTGAATGGGTGGTAGAATGGATAGATAAATGGATATTTGTATATATGTTTACCTAAAAATTTATTGAACGAGGCGATAAATGGTGGGCAGATTAATAGATGGATAAATTTGTAGATAAATAGGTATAAATTGAATATTCATGAGTAGATGGATGTATAATTCTATAGAAAATATTTAGACGAATGAATGGATAGATGGATGAAAGACAGACAAATATAAGAGAAGAAGTGGAAGGGACGATTGATGGACAATTATTTAGGTAGGTAGGTGGTTGGATTTATGAATATAGCTACAATAATGATATAAATATGTATCGGAGATATGATGTAGTCATATTAAAATGATTATTAAAATTATTATCCATATCATATGAACACACATTATTTACCTAACTTAAATTTGATTTCATATTTTTTTAGGGAAAACCATTGTACAGGGTAATTTAGGATTACTGTTACATCATTTTAGGGATTGTAGAGGAGACATAGTGGATGAAATGTATGTATCAATTCATGTCTGGAAATTTGCCATTTGGATGTTGTAATAATAATAATAATAATAATAATAATAATAATAATAATAATAATAATAATAATAATAATAATAATAATAATAATAATAATAATAATAATAATAATAATAATGATGATGATGATGATGATGATGATGATGATGATGATGATGATGATGATGATGATGATGATGATGATGATGATGATGATGATGATGATGATGATGATAATGATGATAATGATAATGATAATAATTAGAGCTAGGAATTTTAGGTGCTGCACCTTAATTTTATTTTGTTACTACAATGCTCAAAATAGCTTGTCTTGCAAAGAAAACATTAAATAAATGCCCCTAAATGTGTTTTAGTTGCACCTTTTTGCACCTTTTTTCAATGCTAGCACTTTTTTGCACCTTTTTATCAATGCAAGCACATTTTGCACTTTTTAAACCTTTTTTGTCTCTTAGCAGCATCGTATTCCCAAAATAATGTGTATTTTTTTTTACATTTCTTCAAATACACTTTCAAGGGTTGGTAACGATGTGTGGTATCATGGTATCAGTCCACATCACATTACTTCCACTTTAGTGCAGTCCCGTTAGGCTGTTCCTTTTAAATTAGTTTGCACCTTCTTGCACCACAGTTATGCGAAAGCTATTGTTTAAGCAAGGGAGATTGTTGAGTGCATAAACAAATGTTTCAGTTCAAAATAATATTTGACTTGTGCGGTCTGCTATTTTCCTGAGTGACCAGTATACAGTATGCCAAAACCGAATGTGAACTCCTACAAACTACATGATTTTGTAAAACAGTATAGTGCAATTTGGAATTCAGAGTGACAGATCTGTTATGAGGTGCATTCTTTGTGATATTTCAATAACAATTGATGAAAAACACCAACACAATCGTGTTACGCAGCATATAGGTAGTGCAAAACACGAAAAATAAGGAACTACAAAGCAGTAAATGTGTATTGTGACAACAGTTTATTGGCGAAGCGCTACCTTCTTCTAGTTTAATAAATAAAAATATTTTTTTTAATGATACAGCAAAGACATTTGTGGCATGTGGTATTCCTCTTTCCAAACTTAACAACCCTATTATGAAAGCATATTTGGAGAAATATACTGGGAAGTCTATCCCAGATGAAAACCATACCTTCAACCTCTGTATGAAGAAAAATTAAAACAGATCAGTCAAGTAGAAGGTGAAAACCAGTATATTTTACATTAGACGAAACCACTGATAGACAGTTGAGATATTGAACTTTTTTAGATATGTTCTAAACATTTGAGTTGTTGAATAATATCTGCTTTAACAGTTTTCTGGACTTGTGATTTCAATAACATAATGTTCTGGGACTTGTCCTACTCAGATTTTTTAATATATGACAACATGACTGAATTTTGTGTCGTGAGTTACTTGATGTAACTGGTTTTGGTACTCTTTAATGATAATTCACATGGGAAATTTGCACCTTCTATTTTAAAAAATTGCACCTTCTTTTGCCATTTTTTCTGCTAAATTAACTGCATCTTTTTTGCACCTTTTTTCACCAAAATTTTGCACCTAAAATTCCTAGCTCTAGTGACTAATTAGTAATAATAATAATTAGTAATAATTAATAAGACTAATAGGTAATAATAATAACAACTTAATTAAATCCAAAAATAAAACTGAGGTTTATTTGATTTTCATATTTTAATAATAATAATAATATATAATAATACTAATAATAATAATAATAAATCAATATGGGTGTGAACTTCAACGGGTTATGTCTTTGCCTGTTCCGATCTCACATCTGTTCAGCTCCGCTTTCTTGGTCTTCCTACCGTTCTTCGTCCTCCAGGATTATACATCAGTGCCATCTTTGATATCCTATCCTCTGCCATTCTTTGCAGATGTTTTATCCAATTGTTCCTGTGTTCTTTTATTTGTTGAAGAAGTGATTGTACTTTTAGTTCCTCTCTAATATTCTCATTTCTAATACATGTATGTTATTCTCTTGTACAACCTATTAGAGCCCGTAGGAATCTCATTTACGCTGCTCGAATTTTACTTTTTTCTTTTTCCTTCAGGACTCAGGCCTCACTTCCATACATCGCCACTGGTAGTGCCATCGTTGAATAAAATCTTAGCTGCATATCCTTTCGTACTTTGTTCCTCAGTGTTGGTCTGATTGTTCCACAAATATGTTGAAATTTCTGCATTTTCTTATTTATATCTTGTTTTTCTTCATAAGCTATATCGAAGTCCAAATACTGGAGTGTGAAACTTGTTCCAACACTTTATCTTCTATTATTATTTTTGTTCTTACAGGAACTTTCCATGGAACGCCATTACTTTACTTTTTAATTTTGAAATTAGCATATTATATTTCTTACATGTTTTATTTAATTGACAGACTGCTTTTTGTAGCCTATCCTCTCTGTCAAAAATTAATACTATATCATCTGCAAAACATAATGCATTCCATGTTTTATTTCGTCCAATTTTTAATCCCTTATGAACTAATTGTTTCCATTCATCAAGAATGTCTTCTAAATATAATATTAAAAGCGTATTAATATTACGATCAATATTAGATTCATTTCACATCAGCGAGCTGCTATCTGTATCACTGAAAGAGGGCCTTGACGTGGTGATTCCGAACTTAATTGCAAAAATTGTCCGAAATTAGTTCCAAACATTGTTATATACGACGCGTGTCCACATGCTGAAATATATCTGGTCTGTGCTGAATAATTTGTACTGCAGCCAGAATGTATGAAAGCAGATCTTCCTCCTTTTTTAAAGGAGTCTCATAAATACCATTTCTTTTTGCCCCGTCAAGAGGTGTTAGATCCGACGATCGCGATAGTCAAAGAGTTAGTCCACCTTGACCTATCCACATGCCCCCATACATTTGGTTGAGATGTAGTTGGAAGTTTTGCGGCGAAAAGTATTGCCACATATTCCAATAACTGCATCAATACTTCATGAGTTTTTTTAATTTAAGTTTTACTGAGATTTCGGGTACAATTTTATAATTTTAACATTTGATATGGTAACCTCAACGGTGGATCATAACGAATTTGGAAGCATTGAAACACACAGGACACACAGGCACTACAGTGCTGTTGTACCTTGAACGTTTTGCATATGGTTCCGCTGTGCTGACTCGGTGATAGCGTGCCTGTTTCCTAATTAGGGGACCCAGATTCGACCTCGGCGGCATTAACATTTTAATTGTAATGTTTCTTGTGCATTTAGTACGTTACGTGAATGTATAAGAAGTTTAAAACTGCAAATAGGTACTCATAGCCGAGTCATAATTTTAGTAAATGCTAATACTCCATTGCCAACGTTGTTTATGTAAAACACGAATTTATCTATCATTATTACTGTATGTACCGAACTATACCTTTGGTAGCGCCCTGTTCTAAAATTCTGGGACGCAGTTTGACCCCTGAAAACCTCCGTCGATAACTTTCCTATCTTGTATCTGAACGAAAATGCGCTGCCTAGAGGTCACACTACAGGTCTCAGGATGCCCCTGGAATAGTAGGAGGTTAAGGCTCATCTTTTTGGACAATCGTCACTAGATACCAGCCCGGAGTCAGCCCTACGTGACGGCCGCATCTATCCTCAGAAAAAGCCTCTGGTACTCATTTCTGTTAGAGAATATATTAAATTTATATATTTGTAAAATTTTCAAATTTGAGGTGATGCACAATTTTAATTGCTAGATAATGTATGGGATTCCTGCATTAAATTGTAAACTCCACTGGGTTTTATATATTGAAAAGATATTTGTTGATAGTGATTCGTTTGTCGGATGGAGACGTTAAGCCTACCGGCTTCCCTTGTGTTTTTCGAAAGGAGTAGGCTAGCTGCCGGATCCGGGTTTCACCTTTTCCGTTCTCTTCATTATCATCCCTCATACAACACACTTTACATTACACAAACACGTAGACTTACACTTATCTCTGTACATAATACAGAGAATATATCATTTACATAAAGTGTTCTGCCGAAGTTGTGCATTAACCCTTAAATTCGTATCTTGGTTTGTCCCGCGCCGTAGCCGACTGGTTAAGGCAAGAAGCCTTAGCGCAGAGCTACGGGATTTACGCTGGTTCGAGTCTCCATGGGGGAAGAAATTTTCTCATGGAATTTTGGGCAGTATGGGACCGGTGCCCACCCAGCATCGTTAGACATTTGGGTAGCTGTAATAAGTAGCGACTCCAGGTTGAGAAGACCAGCTATAACGGCTGGAGGATCCGACATGCTTAACACATGTCACCCCTACACTGGCTAGATGATCATCTAACTCTGTGATTAACACATGTGGATGTGAGGCCAGCAGCCGGCTGGTGGGCCAAGGGCCTTCTAGGCCTGTCGCGCTCTTGGAGTGGGAGAGAGAGAGAGTTTTAATTAATATAATGTTTAAAATGTCTTCTTTATTATTTTATTTGAAATTAAGTTTTATTTCATTTTTATTTATTTGAGTTGGTACCCTCATCCTAAAATTAAAAATAAGGTAGGAATTAAACTTCTTTCAAAAAATAAATAAAAAGTAAAAAGTCTTATTCTTTTGAAAGTATAAACCAATAATCAGAAGAATATGAACAAAAAGAAACCACTTAAACGTGTGTTTAATTATACAATATACCTAATAATAACAGTTGCACAATATTCCGTTTTCACTGCGATCCGCCACATTCAAATAACTAACAGAAGAAATGTATGTTTTGCTAATTTAAGGGTTAATTGAAAATATACCTATTAACACTATATTTTCGTCCAGCGTGGTACCTGAAGCACGAAAAATGCACTGAGTGAAAATAGAAAACAGACGCACACAAGCACACTCACACACGCACACACACACATACGCACAGAAACACACACGCACAGAGACAAACACACACACACACACACACACACACACACACACACACACACACACACACACACACATACACACGTGATCTAACTATGCCACTCTGTATCCCTCTATCCTGTTTATTTCCACCATATTTTGATTTTCATAATTATCCCATCTTTATTTTCGGTATTTATCGTTGCGCTCGATGTAAAGTTATACCTGCTTTGAATGCATCAATTATTGTGCGCAGGTGATAGATTACCCTTCAGGGTTTCTCATGCCTAGAAAATAATATTGTTCTTACGGGAACGTTCTTGTCAGTTGACGCAGAAGGCCAAGTGACAGAGATGGAAATATATTTTTCTCTTCTCCTCCTAGCATACGTATAGCAGCAACATAATTTTATGGCACAATTATCTTCACTGCTGCTACTACATATAATTTTTGATCTTTATAATGTGGTTACTAAAGAACAATAACATTTTATAGATTGTGAATACAGAAAAGCCAGTAGTTTCAGAAGATTCTAAAGCACACATGCTATATTAGTTGCGTCTCTTTTTTTTACCACGGCTGTAAGTGTCAAAACAATTTCCGTTTGAAAGGAGTTTGTTCAGTGGCATCTCCTCTAGCCGCTGTTCCAATAATTGAGTTCAACCCCCTAACTTTATTAAAAAAATGTGTGATAATTATACGTTCCATAATGACATTTTTCCATAAATCGGGCATCCACTTTCTGGGCAAAGTTATAATTGAAACTATTTAACTTAATTACTTATATAAAATGAAATAACTAATAAAATAATCTCACATAAAAGGACACGTTTACTAGAAAAAATTGCTCCGTAAGAGCAATGCTATTTTCTAGACGTGAGAAACTCTATAGGTAGAGTAAGTTATAAATCGGTTGCGCTCGAGATTAGTTTCTGCACTTCAGCATTTACCTTTCCATTTTATAGATAGCCTACTTGCGAGTCCGTATCGTATTAACTATGGTTAAAAATGCTGTTTAAATAATCTTACCATTATGTTGGTACTCGCCAGTGAATATTAACTTTCACCGTTCCAGTAAATTGGTTCACGTCAGAGAGTAAACTGTCATATTGTATCAGTGACTTTTTTTTTGTGACCTTAGAATAGCAATAACATTCAGTACTTAAAACATACCTTAGATAATGATTATAATGACTAACATTATGCTTATAACGGTAACATACGATTTTGAGAAAATGTAGCTTGCTAATATTTCCTTTTGTGACAAGAAAACTGTCAACAATTGCATGCCGAAACCTATATTGAAATTTCACACAGAGAAGCGTTGTGATGTACTATGGCCGTGTCAAAAAAAGTCTGCCGTTTTTAACTACAGGACACAGAAATAGAAGCCATAATCCAGCAATGGCAACTCACGGTACAGAGTAATGTACATCCCTGCATGACTTAAAAGCGGAGTGAAGTGAGGCGAGACGCGGCGCAGACGGCGGGCGTGAGGGTTATGCCAATACAGGACTTATATCATTTCCCTACAGTTCAAATGAGAGATTTGGTGCTGGATTTTGGTGCCTTGCATTTAAAAACGGCAGATATTTTTTTGGACACTGCTTTTGTACGTCACAAAGCTTTTTTGGAACAAATTTCAAGATACGAGTAGGTTTCGGCATGCAATGGTTGATAGTTTCCTTGTAAGTCATGAAATAAAGTATTCAATGACTCTTTAGGATTTGATATATGAAATTCATCCTATATAAATGTTGACATCTTCTTCTTTTTCTTCTTCTAGTAGGCGACTACAATTTCATTGAAGTTTTTGCCTTCTCAACTATTTTTCTCCATTCAGATCTATTTGTATACATTATACATCTGAAAGTTTTACTTACTTAATATTATTTTATATTATTTAAATTTCATTTTATTCCATGTTTTGTTAGTATTAGATAATATTAGACATCTCCATTGTATTTTGTTTTATCTATAATATAATAATATTCTAAAATTGTATCTAATTTTTGTATAATTTCACTATTCGCTGGTTGAGTGGAAGAGAAGGCCTTATGCCCTTAACTCTGCCGGTTAAAAATAAAGCATTATTATTATTATTATTGCTGTTATTATTACTATTATTATTATTGCTGTTATTATTATATTGTTGTTGTTATTATTATTATTATTATTATTATTATTATTATTATTATTATTATTATTCTGGATACAGACTGGCCAATTTTTAATTTTCATTTCTGTTATTTCATTTATGATGTCGTCTTGCCATCTGTTTTTTGGTCATCCAGCTGGTCTTGTGCATATTGATTTCCATTTGTATATTATTTTATACAAGTTTGTCTTCTTGCATTCTGTTAACATGTCCAGACCAGCGCAGCCTTTGAGCTTCAATGTGGTTTACTATATTCTTATTTTATATGAAATTATTTAAATCGAAGTCCATTCGTATACGCCATGTGCCATCCCTTTATTAGATTGGCTAAAAAAATTCTTTGTAAGATTTTCCTTTCAAATATTAATGTACTTTGTTTATGAGATTCTTTCAGTGCCCATGTTTCACAGCCATAATTTACACCGGTTATTATAAGCTTAATTTTAGCTAATCTGGAGACAAGTTTACTTTTAAAGAACATTCTATTTGCTTGGAAGGCTTTATTGCCCAAGGAATTCTTTCACTAATTTCTTCCTCTATGCCGTTTTTCCATTTACAGTTGAACCAAGATATGTATATAATTTTACTTCTTGAATTTTTATATAATTGATGATAAAATTACTTATATTTTCATTTTTTGTTATATATTTTAAATACTTTGTTTTGAAATTATTTATTATTAATCTATATTCAACGGCTTTTTCTTTGAGTATCTGGAAAGTTAAGTTTCGGTATCATTGAATTTATTACATGAACTACTTTCTATTTAAACGATAGAGTCTACAAATAAGTAAATATGTGGATGTACAATGTTAAAATGCAATGACCTCTTCAAAGAATTCGTAGCGCAACTGAAGTGTTGGCTAAACTTTACAATCTGTGACATGACATTTTTAATTCCTTAAAAAATTCCTGCTAAATTTTATTCTTAGGGTTTCAACTTTCAAATTATTTCCTAGCGAAGAGAATTCAACTTAGAGACGCACGTCCTCTTTATAGATTATAAGAAGGCATTTGATAAAGTATCTAGACCAAAATTATGGAACATATTAAGTGAAAAAGGAATTCCCTACACTTGATCGCTGTAATTAAGAAAATATATGAGAAAACAAAAATAAAAATAAATCAAAGGGAACCAATACATATAACAGGAAGAGTTAGACAAGGTTGTCCACTATCAGCCACTCTTTTTTAACATTTATTTCGACAACATGATAAGTTCATGGAAGCAAATGACGACGGGGGGAATTAACTTAGGAAATATAGTAATAAAAACAGTAACCTTTGCAGATGACCAGATTTGAATAGCAAAAACAGAGGACGAACTACAAAGAATGCTATATAAACTAAATGAAACATCAAACAAATACAACATGGAAATATCATCAGAAAAATGAAAAACAATGGCCTTCAAGGGTGCTCATCCAGTTCGGATAAAGATAATATTAGAAAATAAACCAATAGAACAAGTGGTAAGATATAACTTCCTAGGTTGCGAAATATCATACACAGCGGAAACAGATATAAATAACAAACTAAATAAGTTCAATTATATAACAGGAACACTAAAAAGAACTTTGAAAAATAAAGCCAGGAAAGACTCTATAATGAAATTTTACAGACAATGACAGTGCTTATTATTACTTATGGATCCGAAACATGGACAGTGACAATACAACAATCTGTCAGAATACAAGCTACTGAAATGAGATTCCTCAGACCAATAGCAGGATATCAAAGAACAGGCAAAAAACATAACACAGAAATAAGACAACAACTAAAAGTAGAGGAATTAAACACAACAATGGAGAAATACAGAACAAACTGGAAAGAACACTTGGCAAGGATGACTGAGAATAGAATACCAAAAGCAGCATACAGTTATTCACGACGAGGAAGAAGAAGTTTGAGAAGTCCAAAGAAAAGATGGAAAGAGCAGCAATTTGGAACCGGAACAGGCTAGTAAATAAGCCTAAACCGTGAAGAAGAAGAAGAAGATTTCCCACCATTTACAATTATTTTTACATATTTTCGATCGATTATTACGGTATATGTTCCTATGATATTTAACTACATACGTAGTATAAACTCCACCGCTGTGGTCTCGAGATAGCGTGCTGCCTTGTCACTCAGCGGGCCCGGGTTCGATTCTCGGTCGGGACAAACGTCCTGGGTAAGGTCTTTTTCCGGAGTTTTTCCTGACCTGCAAGACAAATGTCAGGAAACTTTGAGGCCCAAACGTCCCCGAACATCATTTGGCCATCATTATCATCATCCCACGGCGCGGTGTGGAAAGCAACGGGAAGCCACCACAACTAGAATTCCCTTGTAAAGCTGCAAAGCATAGCACGAAAATGCTTTTGGTTGCAGTGAAGGACCTGCCCTAGGGCAGAACACTAAATAATAATAATAATAATAATAATAATAATAATAATAATAATAATAATAATAATAATAATAATAATAATAATAATAATAATAATAATAATAACGTAGCATGAAGACATGAGAGCCATATTGATTTTAACGAATTTTATATGCAGTAACAAAGACATGTTCCAGTGCAGCCAACATAGAGTATGTAGGGCCTACTAATTAACTGTACACACATATTTAATAATTTCAGAACTTACTATTTATTTTTGGCGTTGTATTCTTTTACTGGTTAGACTGCTTAAATTGCGTTAGGATAGTTTTTTGGTTTGTATTTCACATGTCAGAATACTTTAATTGCGTTAGGTTAGCTTTTAGGTTAGTTAAATATAGTGCAAATGTTGGCTGCATCCTGTGATTCCATAGTCTAAACCGCTTCGCATTTGTTGGCGCTTGCGCATGGTGTATGATTGGAAGTAAGAATAACAAATTCGCGTCACTTGATGTAAAGTATTTCCGAAGAGTTTACCTGGGTCTGATTCAAGGGGTTCGGAGCGCACCTGATTAATTTTCAATCCTTTCGAGTGCAACTGATGTATATCCAATACTTCAATTTGGGTTTAGTGTGATTCCTCTGACTGCATACTCTGAACTCACACAGATAGGGAAGATTGTGCGGCTCAATAAGAACGACCATCGGAAATTTGAAAGATATTGTTTTGCACATGGACTTTCTTCATACCAAATATGGATGTTTCGACATATCCGTATAAAAAGTATGCGCTGTTAGGTACGGTGTACGGGCGGGCCACTGCATGTCGCCAAACCATGAGATAAGGTGCCTGGAAAACACCCTTCTTAGTGTCCATATGCTAACGAGGGCTATGTGAACAGTGTCTCCATCTTGTTGAAGCCAATTCTTCCATCTTGTATGTAAAGAGATGTCATCAAGAATTGACAGCATTTTTTTTTTGCAGTGTGCAGTAACGTCCATAATTGACAGTCACTGTAGCACCTTCCTCATCTTAAAAAAATAATGGTCCAAAATTAGAATTTGAAGACACTGCACACCAAACCGTTACTTTTGGACTGTGCTGTGGTTGAGAGTGTAGCTCACGGATTTATTTTCAGCGCAGTACCAACAGTTCTGCTTGTTCTCATATCCATCGAGATCAAAATGAGCATCAGACATGAAAAGAGAATGTAGCGAATCAGATTAGCGTTTCACCAAGTTTCGAAATTCGTTGCTAAAATGAAACGTTAAATCATCAATGAACCATGTCATCTGAAACTCCACGTAATAGTGTACACTATGAGTAATCTATTTAACCAAGCACACAGTGATCAAAGTGTTTTAAGAACTGTCAGGTGTTTATGCCCACCCTGTATAATATTACCATAATATAAAATTATATAATTATAAATTATCATCATCATCATCACTCCAGGGATTAGGCAATTGCCCGTTCCGACTTCATATTGCATCAGCCCAACGTCTTCTAGGTCTTCCAACATCACGCCTTCCTCTTGCTTGATAGTTCCTGGCTAACAATGGATATCTCTCCTTACTCATTCCATCCATGTGATCAATCCATTTCTGTCTGTAATTCGTGACTTTATCCAATAAAGGCTGTACTTTCAATTCTTCTCTTATATCCTCATTTCTTATTCTATCAAGTCTTGTACATCCTTTTACTTGTCTTAGGAACCGCATCTCTGCCGTCTGTATTCTATCCTTCTGTCTTTTCACTGGATCCCAAGTTTCACATCCATACAATATTGTGGGAACCGCCATAACATTATACATTTTTATCTTGGTTTCTTTTCTAATTTTATTTTTGAATGTTCTCTGTATTGTTCCACACACCGTCTGAAATTTATTTATTTTGGAGTCAATATCTCTTTCCACATTGTAGCCAACATCACAGCCCAAATATTTGAAACTAGACACCTGTTCTATATTTTGATTTTCTAAAATAATTTTGGTTCTCACTGGATCTCTTCCTCTAAAAGCCATGGTCTTCGTTTTCCTTACAGAAATCTTTTATAAATTATATAAGAACAATAAACCCGCGCAATAACCGAGCGATTTAAGACATCATATCTTGGCGCAGATATATGGGACTTGTGCGTTGGTTCGAGTTGCCGCGGAGGAAAACATCTCATGCAATTTCGGTCATCATGGGATCGGTGTCCATCTAGCATATTGAAGAATTTGGATAGCTGTAATAAATAATGACTCCAGTTTAAATTAAAACCAGCTATAAGACTGGGGGAACCTCATGCTGACCATATATCATCCCTATACTGAATGATCGTCCACATTTGGATAACACATGTGGGTGTGAAACTAGCAGTCGGATAACAAGAAAATAGCTTTATAGCCATGAAGCTAAGTTTTTGTATAGATAGTAAGCTTATAGCTAACACTAACTCATTGGAAACCGTAGCTTATGGTCGTTGTTCTCCTATCTACTAGGCTCTTTCCCTCTGGTTAACCTACAAGGAGTTTCCATGGGCCTTTTCACTTCCTATTCGTGCCATATGTCTTGTTCACCACAGTCAATGAGACTTAAATGTTCTTATTATATCTGGTTTTCCATAAAAAATCATGTAGCTCACTAGCCTATAAATAATTCTAAAAACAAACTTTATGGCTCGACAGGGCTAGAAGGTTCTTAATCTATCAACCAGCTGCTGGACTCACATTCACATGTGTTCATCTGATCCATTATAGGGACGACATATGATCAGGATTACAGGTCCCCCAACCGTTAGAGCTGGTTTTATTAACCTGGAGCAGCTACATTTTGCAATATACAGTATACCAATAATTCTAAAAAAATGACGTAACAGGCCTATAAGACTTTGGTTTATCAACCAACTGCTGGCCTCACAACCATATGTGTTAATCAAATAAGCAAAGGATCATCTTGTCTGTACAGTGGTAACATGTAGTTAGGTTTGGGTCCTCCAGCCGTTGTAGCTGGTCTTCTCAATCTAGAATCGCTACTTAATGTATCTGGAGCACACCGTAGCGTAGTTGGTTAAGGCAATACTCTACAAACCGGAAGGTCGAGGGTTTGAGTCCCGTTTGGATCAGGATTTTTAAACTGACCAAAACCTGGTTGCACCATGGTCCTGAGGATGACTCAGTCTCTAACGGAAATGAGTTCCATACGCTTGTTCTGAGGGTAAAGTCGGTCGTCACGTAGGGCTGACAACCAGGCTGACATCAAGTGCCGATTATCTAGAAAAATTGGGAGCCTCACTTCCTACTACCCCAAGGATCTCCTATAGTGGGGATCACTTTACCTTTTACTTATTGTAGCTACCCAAATGCCTCACGATGCTGTGTGATACTGACCGAAATGACAATAAAATGTCTTACTTGATGAAGATTCGAACCAGCAGAAGTCCCGCAGCTATGCATGAAGGCATTCCTTAAACCGCTTGGCTTGGTCGCGGATTGAGACGCGTTTCACACCTTTATTTGGATAATAGAAAATTACCTTTTGTAGAGTAGATGAAGTTGACATTATCAAGTATTTAGCTTATTTTCAAATTAGAACTTCACCTGGACTGCCAGGATTTTTGTTATTTACATATGTATTTATGTTTAAAATTTTTATCAAAATATTGTCACGCTAATGAAGTAGTCAATGCTGTAATATCTTTCCTTATACGTCATACAAATTACTTGTACTGACAGTTCGCAATAATTTTCTGTGACGTAATTTATTTCGACATTCTACCTGAAAATACTACATAATAATAATGAGCAATGGCCTGATAATAAAAGTATAATACATTTATATAAATCTCGTTTATTACTAGACGTTGCATTTTAAGTTTTAACCTATTTTCTTCCTGAAATATTAAATAATAACCAACTATGTAAATACAAATTTATAAAAGGTTATTGTAGAGATGACTATAGCTCGCGCATTCTAATCTAGCTGGTCCGTGACGTCACTGTTGTGCTTTGGGAAACAAGGGGTGAATGGTACTACTACTGACTTAAAAATATTGATTAATTTGTTATTACTGAAGAGGCATTTAAAATATGAATTAGAAGTGATTCTAGGTTGAGTTAAACTTATAACTGTCCGCAAAATTATTGAATGCAGCACAGGGCAGAAACTATTTCAACACATTGGATAGTAGTTAGTTAGTTGTAAATATAAAGAGTGTTTCAGAGTAAGTATTACAGACTTATAGGGGTTGTAGAGGGGACTTAGTAGATACAGTTTTGATAAGGAAACCATGACCGGAAACGTACCATTTCGATGTAAAATAACTTTGAAGATAGAATCATAATGGGCAGACATCGTGTGTCTTGTGTTTCAGAATAGTATTACATACTTATAGGGGTTGTATTACATTTGTCGAGTCGGATGAAAATTTTCTTGCACGAATTCTGGCAGCAGTAGAAATTATTGAGCACACACAGGTCTTATGGGGCGTGTGTATGAAAAAATCCGTCGCAGACTTGTGCAACGAACATCAGGATTGCCACATGGAACCACACTTGTAGTACAACCCCTAGAAGTCTGTAATACGTATTCTGAAACACCCTGTTTAATAGGTAATTAATGTAAATTTTGAGTGAAATTTAAAATTTAATTTACCACTATTTATTTACCATAATTCAGAATAGTATTTGGTTGATAGGGTAAAATTGGATTCTTCGAAAGTTGGAATTAAAGAAGGGTGTTAGAAACTACATCGACAGTGTTTTGTTGTAGGTCTATACTAAAGTCCAGTCGCTCGATCTCCGGCTCTGAAGTTTAGGTTATACGAGGGGTAAAGAGAGAACTCGCCCTCTACTGCCAATAAGGAAATGGTTGAAGTAAGAGTGCACGTCTGCCACAACCAATCACTGCTTTTCACGCAGCTATAGCGCGCTAGTAAGGTTTGAAATTGCTGAGATGTTGTCAGTTGTATGTCTGCTAACCGCATACATAAAGCGGCCCCTTCCACTGAATGTCCATATCGGCAACACTGTCGTGAAAACGTCAGGGCCGGAAAATCAGTGGCTGGATTATAGGGGCTGGAATATAGAGGGAAAGGTAGTCCTTAGGCTATAAGGCGACAATTAATCTTCTCCACCCGGTAGCTAAGAATTGCGCGAAGTATGACTTTGAGACAGAGGTTATTTCATGGTACATTTTAGAAATGAATTCTTTCGAGGACTGTTTCTAAATAACGATCGTTATATTTTACAACCATAATTTAACACACTAAAATTAGGTTATATTATATTAAATTTTGTTAGCTTAATACTTCATGCACACGTGGTACATGTTTCAAGTACATACCTCCTTGTTCTTTTCTATGAGTGGTGAGTGGGATATGTTTAGTACCGCTCAAACCTACAATGGAGGTGAACATATAGTGTGATTCAGAAATATGGCTATACATTTGATCGCATTTTGTGACGAAAATATTATTAAAGGAAATATGATGTTATCATAGGAAAGGAAATCCTTCAAATTACAACACAATAAAACGAAACAAATCACTTACAACAACACTAAGCAAGTCACTTTATTGCTTCAAATTGTTCGCCGTTTAGATCCAAGCATAATTGACAACGCTTTGGGAAGTCATTCATTGCGTTATGATATATGTTTAGAGGAATAGCTCTAATTTCTTCCTCAATCACTAATTTCAGCATGTCGACGTCTTGAGGTTTCCGGGCATAAACATTCTCCTTCAAATAACCCCACAACCAATAGTCACATGCTGTGAGGTCAGGGGAACGGGCTGGCCATTCACTGGGGCTTCTTCTTCCCACCCACCTGTTTTGAAAATGATCATCCAAAATTTCCCTCACCGCAATTGTATAGTGAGGAGGCGCACCATCCTGCTGGAATAAACATTGTTTATGTTCAGCACTTTGCATTATCGACAGGACAATTTATCTAAGCACATTGTCCTTTATATCCCGCCTCATCACACTGTATATTATTCATTATCTTTTACGGTGTCACTTACCAAAACATGGAATTCCCTTCCACCCTATGTCAGAGACTGTCAAACTATAACATCCTTCAAAAACAAACTAAAGAATTATTTAATAACAAACTAATTTATACACCTCACTGATAGTATTCTTTTAGCAATATTAATATATTTAATTATTTATGTAAATAATATTAAGAATAACAAATACTTTTATTTGTTTTCTTTTAAATATTGTATAATCGTAAAATTAGTTTTCTATATCTCATTATTTTCCTGTTTTTTTATATACACTAGACAGGGACAATTTAATATGTCTTGCTTGTATACATTTTATTATTAGTTTTAGTCTTAATTTTAACTAATATTAACTAGTTGTATTATAGATCGTAATATGTATATTAGATATTATCTTTTGATCAAATTTTTAATATTAGAGTTAATTAAGATTGTTATATTCTTATGTAATATATGTTTGTCCTGGTGAGTGGAAGAGAAGGCCACATGGCCTTAACTCCACCAGGCTAAATAAATCTAATCTAATCTAATCTAATACCGATAACCATTAACAGTGTCATCCAAAATTCGCATTCCTAACAGTCCTTCCCATCCGATCATAGCCCAAACAGTGATTTTGCCGCATCTTAAACGCGAGGACTTCCAGGTGGTTTGATTTTCTGCATCCCTCCCGTTTCCAGCAGTCGTTTCCTCCACTTCCCCACAGTCGACGGCTGCAATGCTACGTTAAACCCACGTCTTGCGGCCTCACGACCATTAGCATTATGTTATTGCCCATGCAGCAATTGTAATTTGCTGTTGCATATTCAACGCCATTTTGACTAATGACATAAGTTCTATACTGTTTTGTTTTATTCCATTGTTGTAATTTGAATAATTGCCTTTCCAACGTTAATTTCATATCCTGTAATGGTAATATTTTCATCACACAACGCGATCAAACGTATAGCCATATTTATGATTCACCCCGTATGTTACTTTGAAATTCTACTTTCATCTCAACAAATCTTCAGTTGAGTGCTATACAGTGTTATAGGAGACCTACGGAGAATATGTTTTTTTTACAGCATAGCTCAAATATAATATAAAAAAATGAATGTTTGTTCGTATTTTATGTGCTGCCATACCGTTCATCCGATTGCGATGGGACATTTTGCAAAATGTTCAGGAGTTTCCCGAGAAAGTTATAGGTTATAAGAGAGTTGTAATACTCAACTCCTACACCCTTAAAAATCGCCCTTTGTAAAAGTCGCTTTTTAGACGCTTAAATGACTTACGCTGCTTAAACCATAACAAATGCACAAATTAATGTAGCCTACATAGAATTGAATATCTAAAAAAAAATCTATAAAAAAGTCCGCGACAGCATATGTTCATCTTTTACGTATTCCCGGGCAACGACGAGTAATCGGCACGGGGTATCTAAAAATAATTACGATATAAATGTGTAATTATTTTTCCATTTAGTTATTCAACTAAACATAAAAAAAACATTAATTTTAATTTATTTAGGCGCTGCAGGGCACGCCGAATGTTAGCTAGTATATTATAAATTGTTCAATGAGGGGAGACAATGAATTTCAGAAGTAGGTGTATCCAGCGCTTCAGTTACTGTTCTTTTGGATGAAAACATCGGGTACGGCGCAAAAAATGGACATCCGAATTTCTATATCATTTTGGTTGTAAATTAAGCTTAAGAAGAGCAATGATAAACACGCGAATAACATTTGCGGACTATCCAGAAATAAACCAGTAAAATAACTTTTTATGAAGCACAAGCTAATACTCGGCGTGCGCCGCTACACCTAAATAAATGAAAATTAATGTACTTTTATGTTTAGTTGACTAAGTGAAAGGATACATAATTATACATTTATATTTTTAGATACCCCGTGCTGATTACCCGGTTTTGCCCGGGAATCTATTTATCCCGATTTTCTTGACATAAATGAGCTGAAATACGAAAATTAATGTGTTTTATGTTTAGTTATATAAGCGGAAGGAAACATTTATATCGTAATTATTTTTAAATATCCCGTGCTGTTTACCCGGCATTATCTGGGAATCTACTCATCCCGATCTTTTTGGCACAAATGAGCTGAAAGACAAAAATTAATGTACTTCTTATGATTAGTTGAACAAGTAAAATGAAGAATAATTGTAAATGTATACCGTAATTATTTTAAGATTCCCCATGCTGATTTTCCGGGAATCTTCTTATCTCGATCTTGTTGGCATAAATGAGCTAAAAGACAAAATTCGTTATTGTGAGTTATCCGTAAAAGAATACCCGCCATGTGCTGCTATGCTTGCACAGGAATCTACGTACTTGTCTCGATCTTCGTGGCATCGATGAAAGACAAAAGTAGTTATTGTGAGTTATCCGCAAGAGATAAACATTTGTTGTCGCGGACTTTTTTGTAGTGCTTTTTGAGAAATTCAATTCTATGTACATTAATTCTGTGTATTTGTTATGGTTTAGGCACCGTAAGCAAACTAAGCATTGACAAACGTGCATAACGCCCAATGACGACTATTTTGAGGGAGGAGTGGTTCTGTTTATGTGTAGGCCGAGTTATCGGCATCTTGTGAGACATCCAGATTCTTGTGGGTGCCTATCCTCCAGGCGTAAAGTCTCAGAACCTAATGACTGTAGTAGTAGATAATCGATATAGACAGACAGTATATAGAAGCAGAGTGTAACCAGAAAATATCGCTCACCCTGCAGATGGAACTGAAACTTTCGTGGGGAAGGGAGAAATATATTGACTCTTTGGATGGGGATGTTAGAAATGCTATTGCATGGTTTCATTTGGGGGGATGGATGGCCCATAATTTAACAAATGATGAAGGCATTAAACTATGCCCACTATGCGATGACCATGAAAACTGGCAGCATATTATAGCATTCTGTAGAGAGACAGAACAACTTAGATTACAGATGCTGCCGGAGAGATTTCTCAGGTCGGATCGAGGGAGAGTGGCGTGTTGGGATCTTTTAGGACGGATCGAGAGTGAATCAAAAACATGAAAATTTTTGGGTACAGTAAGAAAATTGAGATATAACAAAATTGTAGCTTAAGGATATATGTATTAACAATAAGAAGAATCTCAATATGGTCTTTGTTTTCGATCTTTAATCATGTTATATAATAAGTAGGTCTGATAAGTTGAATAGTCTGATAGTGCATTTAATGTCTGCAGGGACGGGGGAGGGGGGTATGAGCGTGCGGTGTGTATATGTGTGGGGGTGTGTGGGTGTATGTGTGTGTGTGTTTTTTTTCTAATTTGTTTTCTAGCATTTTTTTTAATATTAATGTACGGAATGTGGATGAATGTAGATATGTATTATTGTGATGTAGTGTAGACATAGATTTTACTTATATGTAGCCTGTTATTGTTTTTTGATACAGGTGTATTTGTAGGTATTTGTTTATATTTGTTTATATTATTAGTTTTATTTTTTTATTCATGGAAAAATAATGCACGTACGGCCAAGCAGGCCCGTGCGCAATGTAAATGCATATGTATTTTCTTTATTCTGAAAAAAAAGAAAATACATATGCATTTACATTGCGCACGGGCCTGCTTGGCCGTACGTGCATTATTTTTCCATGAATAAAAAATAAAACTAATAATATAAACAAATACCTACAAATACACCTGTATCAAAAAACAATAACAGGCTACATATAAGTAAAATCTATGTCTACACTACATCACAATAATACATATCTACATTCATCCATATTCCGTACATTAATATTAAAAAAAATGCTAGAAAACAAATTAGAAAAAAAAACACACACACATACACCCGCACACCCCCACACATATACACACCGCACGCTCATACCTCCCGCCCCCGTCCCTGCAGGCATCAAATACACTATCAGACTATTCAACTTATCGGACCTACTTATTATATAACATAATTAAAGATCGAAAACAAAGACCATATTGAGATTCTTCTTATTGTTAATACATATATCCTTAATCTACAATTTTGTTATATTTCAATTTTCTTACTGTACCCAAAAATTTGCATGTTTTTGATTCACTCTCGATCCGTCCTAATAGATCCCAACACGCCACTCTCCCTCGATCCAACCTGAGAAATCTCTTCGGCAGCATCTGTAATCTAAGTTGTTCTGTCTCTCTACAGAATGCTATAATATGCTGCCAGTTTTCATGGTCATCGCATAGTGGGCACAGTTTAATGCCTTCACCATTTGTTAAATTATGGGCCATCCATCCCCTCAAATAAAACCATGCAATAGCACTTCTATCATCCCCATCCAAAGAGTCAATATATTTCTCCCTTCCCCACGAAAGTTTCAGTTCCGTCTGCAGGGTGAGCGATATTTTCTGGCTACACTCTGCTTCTATATACTGCCTGTCTATATCGATTAGCCTCTTCTTAACTGTCCTCCAAACATTTCTATTATTCCGCGTACTCCTCTCCCATACCCAACCCATCCCTATGCCCTTCAATCCCCTTTCTACACCGATTACCCAATCTCCCGAAACACACTGCCTTTTCTGGACTGTAGTAGTATAAATGTCTGTGAAAATATATGACATTAATATCACTCAGTCGAGCATTATGTAAGGTAAGTTTAGGCTTCTGCATATTCATGTAATGATTTTGTCCTTTTGTTACATTTCACAATACGGTAACGGTCACATACTTGGTTGCAAAGTTCGCAGGTACATTTCTCCGGATTCGTGGTATTTCTTGATTAAACATATTTTATGGTGATACCCATGCATGGCAGTTCGTGTTTCTGGTTCTCTCTCGTCCAGTTCCTTGTACGACATGGCGTCGGAGCTGTAGAACTCTGGATTTCCCGTCGTTTTTTTTCCTTTGCTTGTACTGTTTTGTACTTGGCAGGAGTTTTGTGAGCCTAAGGTTGTCGATGACGTTCGTTTCAATTATCGGACTTTGACTAGTTCATTCTCTCAGAGTTGCTACATGATAGCTTATCCCATATTAGCTCTATGCCGTAAGTCACTATTGGTGATATCACAGATTTGAATAGTGGTCTAAGGATAGCAATTAAATATCGTCAATGCTGCAGATAGCTTTGACTCCAGCTGCTGTTCTCTCTTGTGCATGGTAGCGAAACTATGCCATTCTCGTTTGCAGTGTGACGCCTAGATATTTGAGTCTATTAACGATTTCTAGTGATTCGTCATTTAGGCGTAATTTATCTTCTTTGGCAGGTCTTCCTGCTGTTCTGAATGTCATTTTCACTGTTTTTCGTTGTTTATATAGAACACATTTTTCTAGTTTTAGTTAAGATTTCCTATAGATCTGTTTTGTTTGGTCCACCTGGATCATATCATCTGCATACATTATCAATTTTGGTAAATCTGGAATCTTTTATTATGTCAGTTATGTCGGCAGAGGCTGTGTTGAACAAGAGAGGGCATATCGGGTCTCTTTGGAGTACCCGTTTGTCAGTCGTATCTTGACCGAAGTCGTCGATTTTGATGTAGCTGAATGCCAGAATGTTGTTTAGTATTACTGTAAGCGGGTGTGAGTCTCCGATGGTTCTCTTGACTTTCATCAGTAGTTTGTCCAATAAGTGAAGTGCCTTTTTTATGTCTATAAAGATAGAAAAAAAAATTGGATTCTCATTTATCTCTCTGTGCCGATTCTATCTCTTCGATGGCATTTACTGCTTGTAGGGTGCTTTTTTCGAGCTAAAACCAAACTGGCATTCTGGAATTTTATTTTCTAATACTTTTGTAAATATCATTAATCTATTTTTTTCAGTGATATTCCTCGATAAGGGTTAGGGTTATCGGTGTCTCCGTTTCCTTTGTACAGCAATTTCATCTTCGCTGGTCTCCATTCCTCCGGAATTACCCCTGTCTGCACACATTTATTTGAATAGCTCTGACCAGAGTCCTTCGTGTGCTCGATGCATATGAGCTTTTAATTTACTCGCCTTTCTTATAATGTTTCGATTTATTCCGGTATTATCTCGTAATTGTTCCCGCTTGTAGTCGCTGGTATTACTGTGGGGAGTGTCTGCTCCTTATTCTGTATGTTTAATATTTCTTCGAAGAGTTCCCCCCCCCAGTTTTGACTAGGGATTCTATTCTCTTGCACTTTGCTTCTCTTTCATAGCGCAATGAAAGTAGGTCTTTGTTGATTCTGCTTTTTATTGACCACGGTTTTGTAGTGTTTACTTTTTGCTACGTACGCCCTTACGTCGCCCTCTTTCCTATAGGGTTTATAGAATTTTTTGCCGGCTGACTTAACACTGCTTGTTAAATCATTGTTGCTCCTTTTGATTCTCGCCGGTATGCTTACCTTGCGTATCAGGCTTGTTGTTGCTAACGCGTCATTTATGTGGTCTTAAGCTAGGAGTTGTCTTGTTTTGTTTACTTCTTTATTCTGTTCAATAAGCGTTGTATCGATTCTCCTTGAGATAATATGGTGGTTATTATTTTGCTCTTATTTCGTTTTGTCAGTAAACTCGGGCCGTTTATTACTGTTCTTATCGGGATGTGCTTACTTTTAGGGGTTGCTGTTGATAACCAAATCCCGTCCTGACCTTTTACTGTAATAGCTTTGCCCTTATAAAATACTAAGTCGATGGCGCTAGAGCCGTTGTGTGGAAGTATTTTTAAGTTATTGTTGTTAATCATTGTGAATCTCTCGTTTGTAGAGTGTCTGTAACTATCTCTGGTTTGGAATTGTGTTTGTCATTCCTACAATTGAGTTCGCCTACCAGGAATACTGTGCTATCTTTTGCGACTCTCGATGTTGTATTGGAGAAAATTTCGATTAAGTCCTCGGTTGTTCTGTGAAATGTGATTATATATATATATATATATATATATATATATACCTATTATGATTAGAGTATTATTTTCCTTATGTACATTCAATAGTTTGCTTATGGATGGTTTGAAGAAGCAATATCTCCTCCTTCGGGTTTGCCCTCTATAGATGTAGTATAGGTATGTAGGTATGCTACATAATCCCTGTATGTCGAATGGTTCCAACAGAAAAGTTTCTGTGACTATTTAACTCATGCCCCAAATGGGAGTCAATGACCAATCACGTTTCAATGATTTCTGTTTTACAACCAATCAGAGTCGTGTTTCACGAAATATTTATCAGTGTTAGGATTATCATATATTAAACAAAGCTCCTCCTTTTTAATATTCTGAACAGGTCTGACCGTTATTTTGCAGTGACTGAGCCTATAACAAATACGGCTACCAGATTGTATATAATAGTGCTTACATGTCAACATTTGTAGCAATTGATTATACCACCAAAAAAAGAAACCACTGTTTGCACTTTCTTAAATGTATTTTTTCCCAGGTAATAATCGAGAAAAATATAATTGTCATATTTACATCATACGACATCAGAAATGAATTAATATACAGATTGATGTGTTTCATTTTTTCTCCACTAGAGAGCATTCTTACAATATTGCGTTCCTTTGGCAATAAATAGTATGATCTGGTTGCAGTGATAAACAAAAGAAGCAGTAGAAGCGTACCTATCGTTTCTCATTTGTTTTCAAACATCGCCGTTTACATTAAATATATAAATATTTTAAAATAACTATAGTTAAATAATGATTTGTGAGTAAACAGCTTAATTTTATTCGTTAAATAGTCCTAACAAATGCCACTCTTGATTTCCAAATTCTCTAGATAAATTCACTCCTCACTTCGTGAGTCGTGAATTTATCGATAATTTGGAAATCACTCGTGGCATTACTTATGATTATTATAACGTCTATCTAGTTTATTATCTCTCTAGTTAGATGTATGCTCAGTATTGCATAATATTATATTAGTAATCTTCTTCGAGTGAGACTCCTTTATTCGTTGGTATCTTTCTTTGGGTGTGGAAACGAAATCGCCGAACTACTACTCCTGCAGGCCAAAAATCTGTATTCACTGGTTCATCGCACTCGGTTTCCCCAGTAACACCATTTTTTATTAGATAGTAGTAACTAACCATTTCTTCTGTTGTGCTATTTCTTAGTCGTCAGATGTATAATCAAGCCTTTTTCTCCCCTACTTGGAGGCCTGTGATCTGTTTGGTCCTGAGTAGAACTGCGTTTTTTCTTGTACGTTGATTTTGACCATCATGGGTTCTCCAATTAGGTATATGTTTGTCCCCAGAGGCATTGTTACCTTCTTTCCAGTTTCTCTTGTAAGTCACCTCGTTCCTCCTTTTTTTGTTGTTCGTTCGAATCTACAATGTTGTTGTATCGACTTCTTATGTCTTATTTTCTGTGTTCGCGGGAACTTGTCTCTTTTCTTAGATTGTTTCTTGGTCTGTCGAGGTTCTTGACTGGTCCCTCATGAGAGTTAACTCCCTTCTTGGTGATTTATTTTGAGTGACGTCTAAAGGCTTTGCTTTTTTTTCTTGTATTGTTGCATGTAGCTTGTTATTTGACAGGAAGTCCAATATGTAAGCTACATTTATTTTTTATGTATCCAAGTCATCATTTGCGGTGTTTATATCTGTGTTGCATAGGCGGCGCAGTTATCTCAGGTTCTGGAGTTTTGGGTTTTTTGGTCGACAGATGTCGGGTGTTGTTGGCTGCCTCTGGTAGTTTCCACCGTGTGCTCCACAGATGTCGCCAAGTGGTCCGTGAATAAGTTGCCTTCTCGACTATTATACCCTGTCCACTCTTAAAGTGATCCTCGTCAAAACAAAACCATGTGACCTGCTCGCTTTTCATTGGTTATGAACACCGACGAACGTTGTAGAAGAAGTAGGTACGCGAACTATTAGTTCCCTTATTAAATTAAAAATATATCGTCTGAATATACTTGTTATTCTTTATGAATGAAAATAATATTCAAAACATACAACATATTCTAAAATATACCTAATCAATAATTACGACTTAAAATAGTTTATAGCATATGGGGGATGCATTTGAGTTATGCTTTAGTCGATTCTCATGGAATAAAATGGCTGAAAGCATCGAGTCATCTGTTGCTGTCATCTCCCTGTCAAAAGTGACAGTAATTGTGGCGCGAATGGCGGAAGGATATTGCTCCTACAACGTACGTCGGTGTCCATAACCAATGAAAAGCGAGCAGGTCACATGATTTTGTTTTGACGAGGATCACTTTAATAGCGGACAGGGTATAGTATCTGCCGTTGAGCCGCTAGATGGTGCCACATGTCAGGCAGGGGAGCTATCTCAGCTGTCGTTAGTATCCTTCGTGTGGTTAACAGATGGCACCACTTGTCTCGTAGAGAGCTGTCTTCTCCTTGTAGATCGCCTGTTTGGGTTTCCTTAACCTCTTTTCGAGGATATTCGTTCTCCTTTTTCTTAGTGTGGAGAGTGGTTTTCATTTCCCTAAAACAATTTCTGATAGTCATTACCGCCTGTTGTATGTCTTCTTTTGTCTCCTTTTTTAAGTATCCGCCTGCTTCTGCGAAAATTCCTAGATTCTTCAGAGCACTTTCGAGACGCATTTCGATCTCCTCCGCCATCTTGACTTTTGAATAATATTAATAATAATAATAATAATAATAATAATAATAATAATAATAATAATAATAATAATAATAATAATTATTGTTAATATTATTAATAATAATATTATTATTGTTAATATTATTAATAATAATATTATTAATAATAATGTTAATAATAATAAGAGTAACAATAATTATAGTAATGTATGAGTATCAGTGACATCTTTCGGACAGAGAAATGTGCGCCAATACCCGTTACAGGGTAGGTTGTTACGGCGTATAGATACGTCATAGGTAGGTTATATCCGACATAAAAAAAAATGCTATACTTGAAAATCACATTTTAGTGGGAGAAATATACGACTCAACATATTCCAGACCTGCCACAATTAGACATATTTAAATTATTCATAACTATAATACAAATTTTTTATTCAATGTGCCAGGTTGTCATGTCGACATTTCTAGTGTCCTCTCATAGCATTGGCGTAATTATAACCCACTTCTGAGGTTGGAGTGCCTGGAAGGCGGGGTTACGGCTGCCCCCATGATGTGATGGAGTGATGATAGTGGAATTTCATTGCAGTATTTATAAATTATTAGTTTTAATATTTACTGTAGTGATGGAGTTATTGTCATACTGTACTCTATTGCACTGTTTTCGTGAAACAGTATAATCCATTGATACTCAACCTAAAGAATAACGCACATTTCTCCGTTCTCTAGTAATAACAGTATAATAATAATAATAATAATAATAATAATAATAATAATAATATAATAATAATATAATAATAATAAAATTACTAATATTAGTAGTAATAAACATAATTATTCGTAATATATATAATTGGTATTTTTAAAAATGCTTAGATGACATGGAACTGAGCCCTCAAAAACACTGGATTAAGTGATTACTATAGCTCGGACTTCATTGCCTTTTCATTGCCTTGTCGCTTTCAACAGTTGACAACACAGGTAGTTAGTCTTGTCCCGTGCGCAGTGTCACAGTCAGTGGCGTCTTTGCTGTGCTGCTACAAGTATAGTATGCAGTCAAATCATAATACCGATCACCATGATCTGATGAATGATTACAACATGCCGAAAACAAACACACACACAAGATGAATTCACTTGTACGTGAGTACGGCCATGAGTATTTTTGCCTAAAAGAAGATAAACTATTTTGTAAATTGTGTAATGTAGAGTTGAAGGGGGAGAGAAGAATTTTTATCAAGAGCCATTGCAAATCTAAAACACACATTGGGAATGTAAAACATAAGTTTGACGATGAAATACAGTCATCTGCACAAGGAGTTTCAGACACTTGTAATGAGCGTGAGTTTTACAAGGATTTATGCGAAACGTTGGTTTCCGCGAATATTCCTTTTAATAAAGTGCAAAATCCAGGTTATAATTTTTTTTGAGAAATATACGGGAAGAAAAATTTCTTGCGAAACAAATTTACGCAAGTATTGTTTATCTCTTTGTTATGAAGACGTTCTGAAATACATTAGAAATACTGTGGCAGATCATAAAATATGGGTGCCAATCGATGAAACCCAGGATGCGTCCAGAAGATCTGAAGGAAATGTGATAGTGGGGATATTATCACTTGAAAAACCCGGGAATAATTTTTTGTTAACTACCAAGGTCTTAAATAAAGTTAACCATTCTGAAATCGACAACCTTTTTGAAAATGCTATGTCTCTTCTATGGCCCAATTAAATAAAAAGAGACAATGTTTTTCTATTTGTAACAGACGCAGCCCCTTATATGTTGAAAGCAGCTTCCAGAATTAAATAACTATATCCGAAAATGATACATATAACTTGCTTGGCCCACGGACTTCATCGAATAGCCGAAAGAATTAGGTTGCATTTCTCTGATGTTAACATTTTGTATCAAACATGAGAAAATATTTTTAAAGGCTCCTTCTAGGAAACAGAAATTTAAGGAAATTACATCACAAATCCCTTTGCCACCTCAGCCTGTTTTAACTCGATGGGGGACTTGGTTGCAGACCACTGCATCCTACTTACAGCATAATGAAGTGATTGTTAAAGTAGTTAATACATTTGATGCTGAAGAAAGTTTGGCGATAAAAATTGTAAAATCTCTGATGTCAGGACAACTGTATCAAAATTTGCTGGTAATCAACAACGTCTACAAAGATACACCTTTAATAAAAACTGGAATCTTGATATATAGCATTGATTGATTCCATAAAACTGGTAGAAAATTTATCGCGACATTTTGATGAAACAGGTAGTTTTGACATCTGAAATTGCAAAACAGAAATTGCAAATGTTGCATTGCTGAAGTACTTATGGATACGCATGCAACTGGGCAATATATAGGGATGTTTCTTCATATGGTGTCTAACAAGAACGCATGCACTGTATCCATGTTAGATACCTGTGATATACCCTACTTTCGTTTTGCACCAGTTACCTCATATGAAGTAGAGAGGAGTTTTTCTAAATATAAACTTTGGTTGAACAGTCACCGAAGAAGTTTTTCTTTTGAAACTTTATGGAAATACATTGTTATTCATTGTAACAGCTCTACAGAAGCGAAACGAGTTTAACTAACAGGGTTTTAAAAATATTATGTACAGTGCATATACTGTATTTGTGTTACCTCTTTATATAAAACTGTAGGAAGAAAATAATTGTGCAGAAATAATGAACTTGTTATTTTTTGTAATACTGTATGCAGCATTGT
The DNA here is from genome assembly GCA_030220185.1 of Diploptera punctata. NCBI lineage: Eukaryota > Metazoa > Arthropoda > Insecta > Blattodea > Blaberidae > Diploptera > Diploptera punctata. Next base: position 1,670,110 of record JASPKZ010002329.1, read on the forward strand.
ATTTATAGATGCACAAAGAGAATTAATGTACGGTAATTATAAATTTGTTTAACTTTTTGTTGTACTGTAGCGTTTAATTTACGCGTAAAATGTTAACAAAGATTTTACGCAACAAAATAAACTTGTAATCCACAATTAGCTACTTATTTCATTACCCACCTATACCTACTGTAAACAGTACAGCACAAATGCCATACTAGTCAGACTGGTACTACTACACCCCCTACCATTCTCTCATCAAGCAATATTATGTATAGTAAGAGTGCACTTAATCTAACTTCATGTCCGAGCCCTAGTGATAACTTTGTTTGTAGTTCCCAGCTATAAATATGTTACACCTCACTTTACGTTACAAACGCATAGTAGCAGCCTGGTGAGGAGAACTAATATATTATGTTTGAATTGAAAAATGAAGGAACTTATAAAGAAAGTTGAAAATGTTGCCATGTGCTGGCCAGTGACGACAAGATTATCAATTTCTTAACAACACTCGTACTACGGTTTTATCTATTTCTGACATAGGTACCGGTACTATTAAAGATAAACACTTGTTTGAATCAAAGCAATAAAATATTTAAATAATTAGCAAATCTTGAAGGAATTAAGCCATTAAGTGCGTGTTTTATCGGTCTGGCGGCAGAATTTTTTTGGAACCAATCTCGACATACATCAATCAATTATTTGGTTGCATTCAAGAAACTGATATGAACCAAATATGTAATATTAAGATAAAGATAGTCCACCGCTGTGGTCTCGAGGTAGCGTGCTGCCTTGTCACGCAGCGGTCCCGGGTTCGATCCCCGGTCGGGGCAGTTTTTCTGGGTGAGGTTTTTATCGGGGAGTTTCCTCACCTTTAAGACAAATGTCAGAAAAACTTTAAGGCACAAACGGTCCCCGAAATCATATGGCCATCATCATCATCGTCATCATCATCATCCTTATCATTATCATCATCACCATCATCATCCTTCACCGGTGTAGAAAGCAACGGGAAGCTACCACACCTACAATTCCCTAGTAAAGCTGCAAGCATAGCATGGAAATGCTATGATTGCAGTGAAGGGCATGCCTTCGGGCAGAATTACTATGGATGGAAGATAAAGATAATTCTTGCTTTCTTAGATGGCAAAATTCATATCCAATTATTTAAACAGTAAAAATTGTATCTGTGATGGCAATCGTCTTCAACAAATTAAATTATTTAAAATAATCAGCTAGGCCTTTCGGGACTCGTTTAATTTTCAAAGCTGTTCTCTTGGGTACTGGATCAGCTAGGCCATTCAGAACCAGTTCCATTTTCAAAGCTGTACTCTTGGGTACGATAACAGCTTTGAAAATGGAATAATTTAATTTGTTGAAGGCGACTGTCATCGCAGGTACATTCTTTATTGTTTTAAATGTTTAACAACAACCTCAACGGTGATTAATAATGTTTTTTTTAAATATAGATAATATCCAATTATCCATATATTATCTGTTGATGTTTTGTGAATTACCTAGTCTTCAAAATGTGGCCAGTTAATAGAGAACCACATGTCAGGTACTTACAAGGTAAGAACGCATTTTCTTAAAACGTCTCATTTGATTCTTGGATGCATCTACAGATTTAATATAATTAATATATAGTTCGTCAAGGAACAAAATCAGACCGTACGAGTGCGGATTCTCCTGAAGCGATAATTTAATAATCGCTCTAACGGTTGCAAGTTTGGTTTTTGGCAACAAAAGTCTGTATATAATGGTTTTGAATTAAAAGGAGGAAGGCACTCTAAAAAAATCAGAAAAATTACTATTAGAAGTGAGGTTTACCTGAAAGCTTTGATTAAAAAATCATTCAAATGCGCCATATTTGTTTTTTCAATATAACTGGATATATATATATATATATATATATATATATATATATACATGATTTTATTAACAAACGAATGATGGTATTCTTTGCATCATTCTCCTAATGCACATTTGTGGTATTCCATTTACTTATTCATAGTGTATTTTTTCGTGTTCTGCCTGGCTCTTGAAGATTTTTTTTTACAGTTTATCCTACAAATGTTTTATTAGATTACGCCAGTTGTAATCCCGGTTATTATGGGGATTAGAAAGTATTCTTTGGTACAAATCTTAAGATATTTTCTTCCATACTACGAAAAATCTATCTGCCCAAGCCGCCCCGAATAGAGTGTTCATTGAACAAATGCGAGATTCCGGAAACACCCTCATTAGTGTCAGGTATACAAGTTTTGCGAGGTTGTCAGTGTTTATTTTTTAAGTATACGTGCTACAGTCATTAAGTTTTGAGACTGAGTGCATAGTGGCGCTGTATTACGCTATAGCGCATAGGTGGGGCCGTGGTATGGTACCTTGTCAGTTAGTCTCTCGTACCAGCAAGAGACAGTTGAGTGCATTCACTGCAACCAGAACCACGGCCTTTGTCGTGACGGTGATTTGAATGTGCATGTCGGAACTCGAGATGTCACAGTTAGAGCAACATCAAGATCTGTCAGAAATGAGGCAAGACCGCAGTCGAAACGTTTCAAATGATGCAGTAAGTTTACGGTGAGTACGCATTGAGTCGCAGTGTTGTGTTTAGGTGGCACCGATGTTTTTTGCAAGGAAGTTACAGTGGAAGATGATGTGCGTACTGGTCGGTCACAAACAATTCGAATTAAACGCGAGATCGAAGAAGTTGTGACGTTGGTGCGTGCTAACCGCTCCCAATCAGTAGACGATCTGGCATCAGTTGTAGGGGTCAGACATGGTACTTGTTACAAAATTCTGTCTGATGACCTGGACATGTCTCGCGTTACCTTATCCAGCACAGTGTGCCAGGAATCCTGTCGCAAGACCAACGTGATGATCACATGACGATTTTTTTCTCTTTCCTCGGATGAAAGCAATCCTACGTGGGCGTAGATTTCATTTTTCCGAAGAGGTCATGACTGCCACAACAGAAGCCATACGGGACCTTCCTGCCAACATCTTTCAGGGGATGCTTTCAACAGCTATACCTACCACCGTTGGCAAACATGCATGACGCCCAAAGGCGACTATTTTGAGAGAGGATGTGATTCTATTTAAGTGTACGCCTAGTTATCGGCATCTTGTGAGACATTCAGATTCTTGTGGGTACCTATCCTCAGGTGTAAAGTCTCAGAACTCAATGACTGTACTAGTCATATTTGAAAATGTTTAAAAAACGAATAATATGAACATTGGACTGTATTAGTATTTCTTCATTTTTAGGCAGTATTTATATGTATGCTGGGAAAGACGGCAACTATCAACAATTTCTTCGTCATGTGCTTACATGGGTATGAGTTGGGTTTAGCTAGTGGAAAGGCAGAGCTGGAAATAAAGTATTTTTAAGACTTGTCTTTCACTATACCTGACCGTCTGCTGACAACACCGCTGCCATCAACTTTCATTCTCGCAATGAATTACTTCATGGCATGCAAATTATGATAAACAACCATGGGAGTTAAATAACACCTAAAGAAGTACCCTCAGCTACATGATCTTTATGGGAAACCAAATGTAATAAGAACAGTTAGGTTTCGTAGGTTGAGATAGGCAGGGCATATGGCACGAATGAGAAATGGAGTGTCATGGAAACCCCTTGCAGGAAATCCTGTGGGAAAGCGTCCAATTGATAGGCCAAGAATGAGGTGAGAGAAAAGCAGTAACTCTGATATTAGGGAAGTAAATTCTACAAGGAATGATTAGAAAACGTTAGCTCAGGATAAGGATGTATGGATATTTTATGTCCGCGCTGCCATGAACTTTCAGTAGTACCAGAGAGTTAGTTACGTGTTTTATCATGTTTTTTAATTTTAATTCTAGATAATGCAAAGTAAATGTATATTTTTTGTTTCTTAGTGCACAAACATCGAGGTAATAACAATAATTGTCCTCCTGAGTGATATAATGTAATACTGTACAAAGAGTGTTATGATATGGCTGCTTAATATATTGAGGCAATTTCAAAATATGTTGTGCAAGTCAAGTTGAAGTATTGTCGGTCATATCTTTATTGTAAAATTAAAGTTAAGAGATACGCTAGAGTATAATTATTATTTATGTATAATGTTACACAACATATGTTTCAAACTGGGTAAACATGACATAGTGTAGATAAAATATAGAAAAGCTCGTTTATTAGAAATATACAAGGAATTTCGTGTAACTTGAAGCCTATTTTTTTAATGGCAGGGTACAAGTGGCACAGTGTTTAGTCCCTTGTCCTCCATCTCCGGATCCCAAGTGCTCTTCTCCCATTTACTCCTGCTATAAAACATTTTAATTCACCGCTTCTCCGTTCTCGTATCATGCACTTCGTGTCATCTCTAATGGTGCGACAAGCTGTTTAGCAAACATCCATGTATAGTGAGTGTAATAAGTGATCATACAGTTAAATATTTTTTTACCAAAAATTCAAAATATTGCCAATCGATAAGCATATTTAATGCTTTTCATACGTCCCATGGTACCTTTAACATTAATATAACTAACTAACTCACTGACACTATCGAACCCGTAGGTTCATGGCCGCTCGGACATAAGCTCTCCATGCATCCCTATCCTGAGCCAATGTTTTCCAATCATTACCTGTATAATCTGCTTCCCTCAAATCATAGTTAATGTTATTCTCCCACCTCATTCTTGGTCTACCAACTGGGTTTGGTTTTCCTACAAGAAGCTTCCATGCACATCATTCATTCTCTTATTTATGCCACATGTCCTGCCCATCGCAGTCTACAAGACTTAACTGTTCTTATTATATCTGGCTTCCTATAAAGACCATGTAGTTCACTGTTATGCAGTCTTCTCCATTCAGTGCATTTCCATTATATAATGTCCATATATTTAGTTTTATTGATATTTACTTCCAGTCCCAGTTTTTTTAGTATTACTCAATAGTGTGTGCGTATTGGCCGTTGTTTAAATATACAACAAGTAATTACATGAAAAAGTTAAAATATTGAAACTGGTGTCTGAGAATTCAGTTGTTTTCAACAAAATAAAACTCCAGTAAAATCCTTTTATAACCTGTTCCATCTTCTTATTCCATGAAAGTGGGACATGTACTGCTGCAGGCGCCCCTGCTTCGTGCTTGAGGACCTCGGCTGGCTGCACATACGTCACATCGTTTCGCTCCATTGATGTAGCCAGTAGAAATAGCGACGAACCTTGTCTAGGGTTATGTTAACCTATAAATGTCCTCCAGAAACACCGGGGTGTGTTTCTTCCCCACACCTATCGAATCTTGCTCCTGGTCAGAATAAGCTATCGGTTGTCGTCTTCCCACCAATAGACTTCCATATCCTCTGTAGGACCCCATTTTTGACTGTCAAGGAATTCCACTGGGCCTAGCAGCTCTTGTCCACCGCTGTGATCTCGAGGTAGCGTGCTGCCTTGTCACGCAGCGGGCCCGGGTTCGATCCCCGGTCGGGGCAGTTTTTCTGGGTGAGGTTTTCATCGGGGGTTTTCCTCACCTGTAAGACAAATGTCAGGAAAACTTTAAGGCCTAAACGGTCCCCGAAATCATACGGCCATCATCATCATCCTTATCATTATCATCATCCTTCACCGGTGTGGAAAGCAACGGGAAGCTACCACACCTACAATTCCCTAGTAAAGCTGCAAGCATAGCATGAAAATACTATGATTGCAGTGAAGGACCTGCCTTTGGGAAGAATTACTATGGATGGATAGCAGCTCTTGTAGATGGTGTAGCGGTCTGCTATATCTGCTTGTGCAGGTAGTTGCCCGGATTCTATGTCGCGCAGAATTTGTCCCTTGTCACGGTTTTCAAGCTGCTCCCTCCTCAAGGCGTCTTCATCCCAACGAAGGGCAGGCTGCGCAGTTACAACTTTGACAATTCCAATGTCATCACGTCGCACAACTCCGGTGCAGTTGATACAGTTCTTCGGATAGAGTCGACGAGATAGGGCGTCCGGGTTGGAGTGTTTCTTGCTTTAGCAGTGCTACGATGTAAAGTTGTATTCATGAATTTGTTGGATCCATGGAACAGTCTGTCCTTCCAGGTTGCGGAAACCAAGCCAGGTGAGCGCAGAATGGTCAGTTATAAGATGAAATACCTGACTTTACAGGTATTTGTGAAAATGCTTGACGGTGCTCACGATGGGGAGTACCAAGTGACTGCAGGATGGTGACTGGAAGGATAGAGACGAATTGAGCAATTGAGTCAAAACATATTATTGGGCACAGGAAGATGCTGTATAAATTTCAAATCTGTTAAAAAATAAAATAAGGAATAAAATTAGTAACAATTCACTTCTTGATTTCCCTAAGAACAACAATGACGACACAGACACGTCAATGCGCGAGCTATAGTTCTCATTAAAATTATATTTTCAGTCACCTAAAGGTTTCAGCACTAGGTGTGAGACATCTACCTTCTTTGTCACTCAGCAATGTTTGCATTGAAAAGAAACAAAGAACTATCGGAGGATCATCGCCGTGTGGACATAAGCTCTCCGTACAACCTTAATCTGATCTAATACTTTCTAATCATTCCTTGTATAATTCACCTCTCTCAATTCATGACATATGTAAATCTTCGCAATGGATACCAAGAACTAGTGCCATACCATACAGGGGACTATTTTTTTCTACGGAAAATTAAAAGTATGTATGTAAAGAAAGTGGTTTAAGGCGTCATTCCTTGACTCAGAAGTATGGAACACGCGCTGGTTCAAGTTCCCATAAGGGAAAAAATCTCATTGAATTTCGGCCATTATAAGTCTATTCAGTATCGCAATTAATTTTGGTAGCTATAGTCAGAACGACTTGAAGTTTATAAAACCAGCTACAACGATTGGGACCTCTACGTGATGACCACATGTCACCCCTAAACTGGCTGGATGATCATTCATCTCTGTAAATTGACATCCTCCTAATCTAGGCTTCTCCTTTGCCTATAATAAAGCTCATTTTAAAAATATTAATTGTATTTTACTAGTTGTTTAGAGGATACATTGATATATTTTAATGTATTATGAATGATGACTAGAGAGAGAACAATGTCTTCGTAAACATTATATCAGCATATGGTTAATGCGACTATTGTGCATGACGTCAGAGGAAAGGAGGTTAGAATATGATGATCTTGAAGAAGATTTCCGGGCTGTAGGCCGTGGTCCCGAGGCTTGAAGTTCCCCGGCGTTTACGTCGGGGAACTTCAAGCCTCAAGACCACAACCTACAGCGAGACAACCCTTGAGGATGCCAGATGCAGTCTCTGGCGAAACGTCGGGAAACTTCAAGCCTCAAGATACGGCCTACAGCCCGGAAATCTTCTTGAGGATCATCATAGCTACTCCGGCCATGAAAGCCTAAGTCAATACTGAGGTTAGAATAGTTTTGTCTACAATCTGGTTATAGAAATAGTTTACAATCCCACTTTACATTAATACTTTTAAAATTCATTACGAAATACAGTTGAAGTCAAATTATATTAGTTACATTTCACTCCAACTGTTTGGAACAGTCAGTGCGCAACTTTTATATTCCACCGAAGTATATCATACTTTGTTTGTAAGTCTGAATCCTGCTCTTGTTTACATCTACCCGCTGTTCAGAGTCACCTCTGCTGTATGGTTGAAACTTAGTCAACGCCGCGTTATTGGAAGGAGGTTTTTCATATCTAGTGATATGGCAAAAATGAACAATTTCCCATAAGAGAACTACTAAAAAGCATAATACTGAAAGGGTTGGAACCGGAGTAAGAAAAAAAATTAATAAATTTCGAAATCAGTGATTTTTTTGATTATATTATGATCTTATTATATCTTCTTCTCCATTGTAGTTTAACATCTCACCTTTTAGGCAAATTTACGACAGGATCGTTATAGTGGCATAATGATGGAGAGGGATTTTAAACTTTGAATCGCACGTATTGTTTTGACCACAAGGGCATGCGATCAGCTCAATCCACGGCCATCTCCGAGACAACACCATTCACTCACATATTCGTACAAAACATGGCGAATATGTTAATGGTGACTATGATGGCCAGATGATGTTCGGAGACCGTTTAGATCGCTGTGTCTCCTAAGCAGCGGGTCCCGGTTTTATTCCCGAGCGGGACAAATTTCCTTGTCGATGATTTTTTTTACCTGTAAAATAAATATCAGGAAAAAAAATTATGTAAAAATCATTTTTGTATAAAAATAACTTATTTTAATTTCAATTAGAAATATTTTTATCCCGTTTCGAACTCTTTCGGTAAAATACAGTATCTTGTATTGGGTGTTTCTAGTAAACGCGTTAATCTTTGTCATCATACGTTAAAAAATCTATCAATATATTCTCAAAACAATTGGTAAAACATGAATAACAACTCTATTTTAGGTTAAGTTGTAACCGAGATTAGGAGAGACAACGCAATCAATAATAATAAAAAAGGACCTTCAAAAAATAAAAACAGTTTTCGAATAGTCTTAAAAAACAGTATTCGACATTTCATAGAAAAATGAAATGCAAAGAAAAACCACAAAGACACCATAAATTTATAAGGTATATAATTTTTGTGATAATATTATCTTATTTTTTCCCGTGAAAAATTTGTTATCCATTTTTATCTGTCACTTTACAATGCACGTAATTAATAATATAATTACATTTAAGATAGCCTAATTATCTGCTGTATTGTGAAACTGCGCCGACGTGCCTAGTAATAAGGTCACTTGTGTTATTTTTCATTTGAGGCTTTATCAGTGCTTCAATATGAAGTAGTACAACTCGCATTCAAAATCTATATTTCATTATTTTCTTTAATCAAAATCTATAAATAATATGACTTATTTATTCATAATATACTTTTAATATTTTTTTAGTTCAAAATCTAATATTTTTTTATTCTTATTTATAGAGATTTTATAACGTAAACTCACATCTTTTCAGAAACATTGACTAGGCTCAAAATGGCTGTGTCTCTAAGGCATTTGTTATGATTTTTATTGTAATAGTTTACATGTGCAAATTTTTGGGAACAGTAAGAAAATTCAGATATGTGAAATTGAGTACCAATGAAGAAATGTGTATTAATAAATTAATAATAAGAACTTGTTTCAGATCTTCAGTTGTATTATAAAGTATATTAAATTGTCTTATTTGAAAAGCCTTTACTGTTTGTGGGGTGAAGTGTGTGTGGGAATTTTGAGGCATTTTTGTTGGTAAATTTCAGTCGTACTCCGTACAAAGGATGAATTCGCGCTGTCACGAGATATGTACAGACAGTCACATATATATTGTCACGAAAAGAAAAATTAATGCCTGAACTGGGATATGAATCCGGGATAGTGCGTTACTGACCACGCTATCTAGGCATCCCAGTACAATTCTCAAATCGAAAGAAGCAATGGGAAACGTCCGTACTGCCATCGTACAGCTTCTATAACAAGAAATCATTTTAATGAGAATATTTTTACTGTATAGAAGTGATGCTTCTCTATTTTGATGTTACAATTACATTTTGACATTAAGCAATGAAATGAAATATGTTATAAATCAATAAATAAATACACACATACACACACACACACAGACACACACAAACACACACGCACGCACGCACACACACGCACACACAGTTATGTATATATATATATATATATATATACAGTATATATATATACACATAATGAATAACGATTGTAACGTCTCATTACTTTATTTACAAAACACATGGCATAATAAAATTATTTATCTTCGTTACTAATACAAAATGCGTCTGATTAATTTAAATTAAGTTAATATCTAATTTCTTTATACACGTAAGTCATGAAGTACTGCATCGCTTCATACGGACAATTTCTAGGAGAGATGCTTGTGGTCTAGTGGAGGGAGCTTCTGTTTTCCATGCATGAGGTCGCATGTTCGATCTTGCTGTCATGTTTTTTTTTCTCTGTCTCGTCCTTATTTCAATTAATTTCTTTCTTTTCTTTAATTTCCTTTGATTCGTTTTATTTTCAATTTACCGCATTACTTATTTACACGAAATTGTTTTCCATTTCACGACACACAACGAAATAGAACGGATTTAGTTTCTCAAATAGTTATATACTTGTGAACCAAATAGCTTATCTCTGATCATGCGCAATGGTTTTGTTCTGAGACTTTGAAAATTATCTATGCGCCATCAATTATTTCAAAGGCTGTACATAAACGATTTTCAGACGTTTTCAAATTGACATTATACTACTCAGTATTGTATTAGACCAAGCCATCAAATCTTTAGAGGGCAAAGAAGGCGCAAAACTCAATGGTTTTAATAAGCTGTTGGAATATGCGGATGATGTAGTATCAGGCGATAGCGAGGATATGATAAGGACAAACACGCACATTCTATTGAGTAACAGTAAGAAATTGGAGCTGAAAATAAATATCAATAAAACAAAATATATGGTTACATGTAAAAAAAAACATTATATAATGTAAATGATAGTTAATCACAGGAATTAATAGCAGAAATAAATTAAATGTAGATTCTATTCTGGAAATGCATGCTACTACACATTACAGGATTATGATCTCATCTCTCCGACAACATGATCTCTGCGGATATTAGCACCAATGCCGCAAAATAGGCTGTAGGTTAATGTGATTAACCCCTTCTGGATAGCCAATACATAATTAGCTGCCAAGGAGCCACTAGCAGGTTCCAGAGCGCAGCTACCTAGGCGAAGCTAGTCTTCGCCGCTAACTTGACTTGAACAATTGTCATCTCAATTAAAAAAAAGTTAAACAGAAAATATATAAAACTATTATTCTCCACAATTATATTATATGAATGCGAAATATATACTCTTATTTTAAGGGAGAAGAAAATATTAAAAGTATTTGAGAATAAAGTTCTTAGGAAATTTTTTGGGCAAAAAAGAGAAAGAGAAAGAGAGAGAGAAAGAGAAAGAGAGAGAAAGAGAGAGAGAAAAATAGAGATAGAAACAAGAGAGAAAAAAAGAGAGAGAACGAGAGAAAGAGAGAGAAAGAGGAAGAGAAAGAAAACAGAAATAGAAAAGAGAGAGAAAGAGAGAGAGAAAGAGAGAGAAGAGAAAGAGAGAGGAAAGAGAGAAGAAAGAGAAGAGAGAGAAAGAGAGAGACAAAGAGAGAAAGAGAAA